>APFE030444976.1:10456-34710 GCA_000404065.3 Pinus taeda | reverse complement strand
GTATGAGATAATTGTATTGTAATTTTTTTGGGGGATAACATTAATATTTTCTATTTTTACTATTATTATTATTTATTAGAGGAACAAACATAAACATTATTTATATTTCTAGTTTTTTATTTTTGTGTTGGCTAACATTAGCTAAAATTTAACTTTTAGCACAAAAATGCTTACACATTAGGCTTTGTTGACAATGTTGCACCCACCAACATGTTAAGGGATCTCCCTGGTAAGAAGTCCCAACTAGACCTCAGACCGTTTGGTGTAGGAGCCCTAGTGAAGGGTAGTACAATATCACGTTGACTACGGTTGCGCACAGATGTAAGTAAGATGTCCATATTGGTAGAGAGGGTGTGACCTTGCAAAAAATCAAGGAAGGTGCATGAAATGTTCTAACACTCGGAACAGGGGATGAGTGTGCCCCTTAGAAACCTGTGGTAACAGACAACTTGAAAAGGAACACACGATCATAAAGACATTAAAAGATGGAAAGCAGGATATTCGAGGATCCAAAGTGATGGATTATATCAACAACACATTTTGATAATATTCATACAAACACATATGGAATAGCACATACATACATGCGTAAATAAAAACTACATATATTATTAGAATAACCAGGATAGTCGAACTACAATAACAACATATGAATGAAACATGTTGGCTATGTTATACTAAAAGAGTGAAAGATCCAATTATACTTACAAACAAGACTCTCACTATCCCTGATAGCAAAACATTATAGTCACTAGTGCATGCTCCTCCAAAGAGATGTACTAGCTCTACATTGTGGAGAATCCAAGACTCATTACAATACACGCCAAGATTTCTCTAAGTTACACCTATAGGAATCTTGTCTCTCAAAAGCATGTACAATGAGTTATGAAGTTCTATAAATAGAAAATGGTCGGCTGACCCTTGACATTCCCCTTTGTGACTCTTCACCTACCCTCATGGCTCTTCAACTACTACATTATTGTTACATCCTATTATCGACACTTGGTCTTTCACTTTTACAACATGTTTACATTACAATCTGCACTTGTAGGCCATGAAGACATCACTAAGACTCAGGAAACTATGGGAGTACCAACTCTTTGACATCCTCCTCGTGATCGATGGTCACGAACTCATGCCAAGCTTGCTAGTCTGTTATGGTTTCTGTGTGCTCTATGGTGACATCCTTCTGAAAGTGAACTCTTACCTCTATTGCATTTGGGTACATTGATTTGGAACCTCTATCCAACTCATCTGATAACATGCGTATCATAGTCTTGAGTGCAAACGGACCAACAACATATTGATGGATAGTCTCTGCACTGCTCTCCAAGTCTGCGTTGGTGGCTATGCACATCAACTGATCAAAGTACACAACCAACTCCAATTGGACTTGGTTCTTTGACTTCGTCTTTGTGAGTGTGCCAATGGATCGGATCTCTTGGATGCACACAATGACATGCATTCTCCTGAATACCCATGCATGTGAAGCCTGCAAACTGGTGATGAACTGTGGGAGGTCCTCATAGTTCCAGATCTAACTCTGGATGCATACCTTTAACTCTATTGCCTTTGGCTTCATCATCTTTGGAAATTGCAATGGGGATCCTTAGTACCTCATTGTCCATATTTTCATGTGGTCAACAATAGTGTGTAGATCTGCCAATATATGTTGTCTCTTAACACAACACTGGTTCCAACCATTGAGATGGACAACTGACTTGTGCATGGTCACAAATCTAGAGCACAACTTGTGCATGACTACCTCGAGAGACAATACTTCGTCTAGTATCACTCTCCTCAACTCTACTCTGGTGAATGTTGTAGCCAGATCTCCTCCCTACTCGGCCACTTGTAACTCCTTAGCCATGCACCTGTTCTCAGCTATGAAGAATAGAACACTTTAGTTGGTGGCTAAGGCATATTCTTTGGTAGCATCGACCAATGTGGTTAGATGTCTGTGCACATTAGACATGATCACTCACTCTTGAAACTACGAAGGATATACATGGACATCCGAGGTAGGCACTTTGCATGATTGCACAACTCTACGTTGTGACTTGTGGAAAGATATGTTGTGCATCTCTGCTTCCAGATTATCTTCAAGGATTTTTGTGTCTCCTTGATTGCTTGGGACTTTCTCTGCTTCCAGATCTGGAAAAGTCAGTGGGGTAACCTCTTGCTTCTGAGGCATGAGGTAAATATCCTGATGTGACACTAGCTGAACCATATCCATGTCCATGTTCTCTAACATCTATTCAATCTCTTAAGACAATTCATGCTCCTGCAACTGTTCACCCTGTCTGCTATGTGCCCACTTCTTGGATGAGTCAACAACTTATATGGGCACAGTTTCATCGATATGTGCATGCTAAACCTCCTATTTTATATGTTCCTGCTACGCCTCCTTCTCTTTTCTGAACAATTCTTGTTCATTTCCGAGTTTCCTCTTCGACTCCTGCAACTCCTTTTCTGTTTCCTCCTCTATTGTTTCTATCATTGCCTCTGCGTGATCCTTTTGTCACCTCTTAGCCTCAATCTTCAAAGTTTCTTCCAACACAAGTGGATCTGCTTTGAACTTGTAGCTTTGCTCCACCTCTACATTTTCAACAACCTTCCTCTTTCCTTTGTCATCTGCAGGTCTGCTACCCTTTGCTGCTGTTGATGATGCTTCTCTCTGAGATTTTGTTGTTGTAGTGATATTTTAATCAATACTAAGCAGAGACTGCAACATTTAATTGTAAACATAGGGTAGGTCTCATTGTTTCAATGGAGTTCGCACCGTTTGTGGCGATACACTACAACCAAGAATGAAAAATAGAAAGAACAGTAAAATATGTCATTGAATCAATTGCAAAAATAAAATCATTCATGTAGAAATTAAAACACTCCACAGAATTGGAATCACACTTTGCAATTACCAGAGTAAGGGTGCACCACATAGTAACTAATGACTACACCAGCTGGTCACTATCATTTTGTTTAATCAAATCAGTGTAACATCATAATATAATATGGAACAAAAGAGGATGTATTTCACAATTTGTACAAAAACAATAGAAAACCATATGACAATAAAAGAAACAATAATGTACACTACTTCTAACACTACCGTCCCTACTAAAGAGGAGGACCCTTCCTCCCTAACAGGGGCATAGGAATAACACGAGATTAATTAATGAATCAGATGAAGTGTAGTAACAGCATCCCCGTAGTGATTTAATATTAAAAATAATCTAGAGTTGCAAGAGTAGAGTAACAATGCTTTTCTATATGTCATCCTTGTACATAGGAAATTGAGCTTCTTTTATAATTATTGCATGCCCAAAATTAGGAATAAATCAGTCATGAGAATCTCATGATTCTCATGCTCATAAAAAATAAAAGTAATTACAACCTGTTTCTAAATACAAATACTTCTAAGATATATTGGTTAGGATTGCAACCACTTGAGTCTTTTGCTTCTAAAATAAACAATTCCTAACACCTGACAATTGTTATGTTGAATAGTACCCACAGCTTGCCATCTCTGGTGCAACAATATCTTGCGAGTGAATAAAGATTCGACATGTAAAAACAATCATTGGCGACAACACCCTTGGTGTAACAATGCTCCCCTGTATCAGCATGTAGTGTAATAGCAGCCTATAACAACATTCAGTGTGTAACAACAACCTATAACAACATACAGGGTGTAATAGAAAATTGTTCTACCCTGCTCTGAAATCGATGAGCATTGCCTGTTTACTCCATAGCATTGTTCCCACAAGAAACTCCTGAAAAGGAGAAGAGCTTCCAAAATACTCATCCAATGCTCACCCTAGTTGGCCACAAAAAGGACTAAAGTATCATATTATTGAACAAAATATGGCAAAATAACATGACAGTGGAATAGGTTGTATAAAATGAGAAAAAGGGTGATTAATCATGTAAGTTTCCATGGGCTTGCAGGATAAGAGGATCAAAACTTGGGAAATAAGGTGCAAAAAATAGGTAAAATGTCACACCCAGCATCTCCCCCCAATTGAGGAAACTGCATGCCTCCATACAAAATATCAGCTTCTCCTATGATACCTCCGATGTAATTCTGTAAAATTCTAAGCACCAGCAGTGTCTTCACCTGAAGCTTTGTACTCTTGAGTGGCCATCAACTGTCATGGCCGAGATTCTTCTTCATAATCACATAGGTGGTAGTTTGGCAGATACTCTTCTACCAGTAACCAAATCAAAGGAAATTTAAATTTGAGCCCGATCTAGAATTTCCCCAATGTTCGCATGATCCGAGCATACTTGGGCACCCATGTAACAAAACCAATGAAATTTCTATATTCAAAAGGATCCCCTTCTTGCAACTCAATGCTATACGCTTCGGTGCATTTAAGGCATCTTGCTAACGTTCGACTCTTCATATGTGCATGCAAATTGAGGCAAATCCTCAAAATCCCCTTCCTATAGATGGTTGACTACTCCCTGATCTCTGGGGTGCACAGGACTAGCTTAAAATCACACCTAAGTTCATAAACCATTCCTATTTCTACTCTAACCCATAATGTTGTCCTTTCTTCATTAATTTTGGTTGATTTCATGGCTAGATGCCATTCAATCTGGTTCCTCATAAATGAAAGAAAAGCCCGCAACTGCAAATATCCCATATAGGAGAAAACACTTGCTACCATTTTTGTGCTGACATACTCACACATGATGTTATGTAAAAATAGCCTGCAAAGCAAGCTTTGTTTGTCAAAATCACAAGTGTGAAAAATATCAAGAAACTTTTGTGTAGAAGAACCCAAATAAGATCTATTCTCAAAAGCTACTTTCAGCTGAAATAAATAATATCATTCCCAAAAGAACACTGTATACGATCGGGATGATCGCCTGCATGCTAATAGGTACAAGGCAAGATCATGAAGCTTTGTCTTGTCATTCGTTAGTTCCAAGACCTGCCACTGTAACAGATGTAGTTCTTCGTCCTTTTCCTTCATGGCTTCCTTATGCCTCCATGCTTCCCATTCTCTCTCCCATTTTTCCTTTAACCACTTTTCCCTGAGGGAATCCATCATCCTTTTGTGTGCCTTGAGCAACAACATCCCCTCTTGTAGAGAAAGCACCTGCTACCTCCATTTCTATAGCTCTGGTAACAACAACGTCTTCTCATAACACCATCCTTTGTCAGGACCTGGTGTTCTCGCACATGCACTAAAAATTGACGGTGTAACAGCCTCCCAAGGGTGAAATTTCTCCATTTTGGCTACTGGTTCTTGTGTAACAGCAATGTCATCAATGGATTTTTGTGTAATAGTTTCCTTCTCTCCATGATCAACCTCCATTCCCATTGCTAGTTCTTTTGTAACAGCAGTGTCATACTAAGTCCGCAACAATCTAGGAAAGGGCCAGCCCTTGGGTATGCACCACCCAAAAGACTGCGACAGAGTAGAGAGGGGGCCCTATTGGAAATAATACTCACAGGGGGGTGAATCATTATTTACAATTCACTTATATTTCATTTCCCAATCAGATTTATATACGCTACTTCAGTGAAGTGAACTTGCATGTGCATGCTACTGTGATTAAAGAAACCAATGTATAGCTAGAGAATTTATGATTTAGTTAATTTATCATGTGTTGATCTTTAATCAGTGCATTAGTATCTTATTATATAATAAATATGTGCAGTAATCACATAAGAAACCATCACACATAAGAAGCACACATGAACACCAAGATCTATGGTGGCAACCCAATGCAAGAGAAAAACCACTTGATGTTGTCGTCTCTATATTCTTAATATAAAGAAAATTTGTTAACAATTTTTTTGTAGTGCAGACTCATACCAATACATAAAAACCCACCTGCAAAAGACTACAACCTTCCATCATTTTCCAACTTCTGCTGGAAGGGAGCTACAACCGCCTAGCTCTTGTACTAGCTGATATGCTTACTAGTACATAAGTGGTGGCCTACAGAAGGCTATGAATTTCTCTCTTCCTCAGGGACCACTTTTCATAAATTTTCACAATGGATGCTCCTGGTAAAAAAAAACACAATATGAAGGCCTCGTTTCATCAAATTTTCACACTGGACCCATAAAAAACTTTGAAGCTCAAACTCTATAATAATATCTACATCGATGAACAATCAGTGAATCTGAACAGTCAAATCATTGTCGCCATAACACTATGCTCAACCTAGAAACCTGCATCATCCTTCAGAACCAGCTGCAACCTTAAGAATCAAACATCGGAATGCATATGCTACTTTAATGAATCCAACCTGCGTGTATACGCTGCTTCCTTTACCCAAACCTATATATACCTCCAGAACTACTGAAACATAAAACTTCTTAATCAAATCTGTCCCAACCAGTTATTTTCTGAACATCCATTATCAAATTACAGGGATCTAGAGAGTCAATAGTAAAGATCACCCTTCTCACTTAATCAATTAATCAATCAAACACAAACTCCTTATGCATTCAATTTTACATTTAGATCTAAGAAGAATTCATTGACAGACAACAGTAAAACAACAACATTGATCAGATACATTAGTAATTTCTGAACAACAGGCTTTTATTTTGCATACACTACTTGGAAGAGTCAAACCTACATGTATACACATCTTTTCCAATGCGAACCACCATATAGATCTGCAAATATTAACTTACAACTTCACTACTATTCCAGACTCCAGACATACCCAGATCATGACATTTAAGAATAAACCATGTGTAAGCAATCAGATCTAGCCCAACCAATATTAGAAGTATTTGTGAGAAACCCTTTTCACTTATAGACATGGTCCTTTGATCTTCTCCTCCTTATATAGTTTTTTTCCTTCCTCAATACCTCGGACCAAAACAACACTTAAAGCATGCGGTACTCTTGGAAGTGATCAAATAACCATTACTCCGCTCAATATTGTGGGTTAATACCATGGTATTGACCCTTGGTATTATTTAATCCTAAATTTCCTTGATTTTCCAACCCATACACTCTTTTCCTCTTTCGAAAGTGTGTTCATACGTATACGGCCTCTTTGTTCTGTGAACTAGCATGTATACACTTCTTGGATAAGGTGGACTTGTGTATACAACTCAAAGTGACTTAAAACATCATTTTTCTTCAACTTCTCGATTCTAATCTATAGTCCATTGTTCCAACTTCATGTTCTTTCATACCATTGACCTATTACCTTTGAATTGACCTATTGCAATGTGAGTTTCCCTTTATCAAATCTGAACTGTCTTGAGTGAGTTGCCATGAAGGACAACACCTATATCATAATGCCAACAATCTCCCCCTTTGGACTTTATGACAGCCATATTGGTGTTGATTACTGCAAGCTCTAGAAACTGTTAGAGAGATCAAGCAATATCAAAATACTCTCCCCCTTTGACATCAAGGGCAATGGGAAAACCAAGATCTCCCTTTTGGAGATACAATATGTTGACCATGCTCCCCCTGAATACATGCAGAGTCTGTAGAGATATGTGTCAAATGAATAACATGAATCTATAATTCAAAAAAGTGAGCATCACCTCCCTAAGACCAATGAATCATACATACATTAATCACCCAACTAAGTGGGGATACAAATTACACCATATGGCCAATAGAACTAATTCATAATAGACTATGACAGAATAAGACATATTACACCCTAGATCTCTACATGACCTATGCGACAATTGATATGAATATCTGAAGCCATAACTAAAATCAACAACCATAATTCCAACAATGCAGAATGTTTGATAAGGCTAATTATCCCCCTGAACGTGTGATACCTGTGAATTGTCAACAAATCATTCATCAAGGCATCTTGATCAGTCAGATAAAAATTAATGAACAAGGCATATCAGCAGACAATGATCATCAATATCAGACTGAGCACCCATGTTAGAGTCTGACCCACCTTTTTTCTATTAGAAAAGAATATACGCTTCTTCAGCCATAGAAACTCGTGTATATATGCGACTATCCTTCATCAAACCCACATTTAGGAACCTTGTTTTGAAAATTTTATTTAACAGTAGGATGATGGAGAAACTACTCCCAACTTTTGTGTGAGATATTCAAATGTTTCTCTGGGAAGCAGTTTGGTAAATATATCAACAACCTATTCTTTGGAGGGAACATTTTCAAATTTAACCTTTTGTTCAAGCACTTTTTCTTGTAGAAAATGGTACTTATTGGGTATGTGCTTGGTCTTGGAGTGCATAACAAGATTTTTTGAAATACTGATGGCACTTGTATTATCACATAAAATGGAGATGGGTGGAGAACATATGATTTGAATATATTGCAATGTTTGCATCATCAAGAGTAGTTGTGTGCAACAAGATGTAGAAACCACATATTCTTCTTCAGTTGTAGATAAGGGAATTAAGCTTTGTTTCTTGCTAAACCAAGATACTAACCCTAATCCCATATAGAATGCACCTCCACTAGTACTTTTTCGATCATCAACATTTCCTTCCCAATCTGCATCAATATATGCATGAAGAGTAAGATATGTGTCTTTAGGATACCATAGAATGAAGTATTGAGTTCCTTGAAGATATTTGAATATTATTTTTACAGCCTGAAGATGTGATTTCTTTGGATTTTCTTGGAACCTTCCAATGGTTCCTACTGCATGCATGATATCGGGCCTTGTACTTATTAGGTAAAGCAAACTTCCAATCATAGATCTGTATGCCGGTTGATTCCCTGTAGGTGATTCATCGTTAGAACTAAGACTAGATCCTACTACCATTGGAGTACATACTGGTTTGGAAACTTCCATTCCATACTTCTTCGGAATCTACTTGAAATATTTAGTTTGTGAAGGAAAAATACCATCTTTTGTTTTCTATACTTGTAAACCAATAAAATAAGTAAGTTCACCAAGTAAGGACATTTAAAATTCTTGATAAATAACTGAAGCAAAGCTCTCACTCATAGATTCTTCATTGCAGCCAAAGATGATATCATCAACATAAACAACAACAATTAGTAGTTTATCATTCTCAATCTTGGTGTATAAGTTGCTATCTACAGATCCTTTTGTGAGCCCTTGTTGTTGTAGATATTTGTCAAGTGGATAATACCAAGCCCTTCGAGCATGTTTAAGTCCGTAAAGAGCCTTTTTGATTTGCATACAAGCTTTGCATCATTTCCTATAATGAATCCTTCTGGTTTTTCAATATAAACTTCTTCTTCTAAATCTCCATTATGAAATGAAGATGTTACATCCATTTGATGCACTTTGAATTTTCGAAAACTTGAAAGAGCAAGAAACAATCTTATGGCTTCAAGTTTGGAAATAGGTGAAAATGTTTCTTCAAAGTCTATAAATTATTGTTGAGCATACCATTTACATACAAGTGTTGCTTTGTTTCTAATAACTTCTCCATTTTCATTCAATTTATTCTTGAATATCCATTTTGTTCCTATAACATTTTTATCAAGAGGTCTAAGAACTAGTTCCCAAGTATCATTCTTCTCAATTTGGTCAAGTTCTTCATTCATTTCCTTAACCCAACATTTGCCTTTTCTAGCTTCAATAAAATTCTATGGGTCTATGGAGGATAGTAATGCTAGATAACTGGAAGTTCCTGCAAGAGTTCTTCTTGTCTGTACTGCAAACCCTTTTTCTACTACAATTTGAGATTTTGGATGATTCTTTTGAACATGCCTAGATGGAGTCTTTTCCCTATCAATTGTATCTTCTTCTGATGCTTCATTGGTTTCTTCCTCTATATCATTTATTTGATACAAGAAAGCATTCATTGTCTTCCTCATTGTCATCATCCTTTTTCTATTCTAGATTTCTGCATGCTTCCTCAATTACTACATCAATGCATTTAACAATTTTCTCAAGTCTCTTGTTATAACATTTGTAACCTTTACTTATAGATGAATAAACAAGAAGAATTCCATAGTTTCTCTAGGTTCAAAGTTACCAAGTTTTTCATTAGTCTTTTTGATGAAACATTTGCTTCCAAAAACTCTAAAGTGTTTTACAGTAGGAGGCTTACCACACCAAAGTTCATATGGAGTTTGATCACTATTTACCCGAACATTAGATTTGTTGAGAATAGTCACGATAGTAAATGCAGCTTCACCCCAAAAGGTGGTAGGAGTTCCAGATTCATCAAGCATACCTCGAGTTATTTGTTGCACTTTTACGTTCATTCTTTCCACTACGCTATTTTGTTGAGGAGTTATGGCAACAAGGAACTTCCTTTTTATTCCATGTTGTTCACAAAAATGAAAAAATTCATCTGATATGAATTCTCCCCCTCGATCAGATCTGAGACATTTGATTTTTCGATCTGATTCAGTTCCAAATAAAGCATTGAAGGCTTTAAAATTTTCAAATGCTTTAGTAGACCTATCCAACACATTATAGAAAAATCATCAATGAATAAAATATTCTTCTCCACAAGGTGAATTTTTCCTTGTTGGTCCACACAGATTAGTATGGATGAGTTCTAGAGGCTTATTTGCTAATCCTTCTTTTTCATTGAAATGAACTCTGGCTTTCTTACCAACTTGAAATGGTTTTCATATGGTACTTTCTAGGATGCTGATATCTGGAAGATCACAAATTGCCTTGAGCCTACATGCTTTTCTTATTTGAGAAAAGCTTAGATGCCCCAATCTTCTGTGACATAACCAGTTTTCATCTGTTTTTCCTAGATATCATTGTTTTTCTCCTCCTTTTAGTATGTATTGATTGCTTGGAGTTCTTGTATCTTTGATTACGGTCTTTCCTATATCAAGATCACGACCCACACATCTGTTTGATCGAAACACAACTTCATTTCTCCAATCACACATTTGACTGACACTCAACAAGTTATGTTTTAAACCATCAACATACATGGCATTTCCAGCTTTAACCTTTTCTTTCAAATAAACAGAACCTTTACCTTTAATGACAGATGGTGTGTAATTTCCAAAGGATACATTCTTTTCCTTTTCTCAAGCATTGAAAGCGACTTCTCTCATATCTGATGGACCTCCTTTCCTCATTTAAAAGGTAGTTAGAATTCCATGAAGTTGAACGATAGTAAAATATTGAATATCCTTATTTTCTCCTATGGTAGATACTTTTGACTCAAATTTAGAAGATAAAGATCTCAAAATTTTCTCTACTAAAGTCGCCTCCTTTATCTCTTCACCTAGATTCTTCATACAATTAGCAATCTCATCTACACACAAAAGGTAACTAGAAATACTTTCATCACTATGCATCTTAAGAGTTTCATATTGAATTCTAAGAGTTTGGAGCTTAGCACGTTTTACCTGGGAGTCTCCTTCATAGCTCTAAATGATTTTTCCCCATATCTCTTTGGTTGTCTTGAGTTGCATGATTTTGATGAATTATGATTTTTACAGACTTCCCAATAAAGTATTGAATGCTTTGGCATTCATTTCATATAAGTTCTTACCTGTTGTATCTGTAGGTATTACTGCTAGAAATTAGTATCCTCCTTCCACATTTTCCCAAACATCGGCTGCAAGTGACTGAAGATAGGCTCTCGTTCTTATTTTCCAATATACCAAGTTGTTCCCATTGAAGATTGGTGGTTTGATAGATCCCATGCCTCCATGATTGTTCATCTTGAAAGATCTCCCTTCAAGTGATCAAGGTTCTTCTGAAGGACTTGTGTTGATACCAATTGTTGTAAATAATACTGAGGGGGGGGTGAATCAATATTTACAATTCAATAATATTTTATTTCCAAATCAGATTTATATGTGCTACTTTAGTGAATTGAACTTGCATTTGCATGCTACTATGATTAAATAAACGAGAGTATACCCAGAGAACCTATGATTTAGTTGAATTATCATGTGTTTATCTTTAATCAGTGCATCAGTATATTATTATATAGTAACAATGTGCAGTAATAACATAATAAACGATCACACATAAGCAACACAAATGAACACCAAGATTTAAGGTGGAAACTCAACGTGGGAGAAAAACCACCTACTGCTGTTGCCTCTATCTTCTTAATATAAAGAAAATATGTTTATAATATTGTACTAGTGCAAACACATACCAATACGTAGGCACCCACCTGTAGAAGGCTACAACCTTCTCTCATTTTCCAGCTTCTATTGGAAGGGAGATACCTCCCCCTAACTCTTGTACTAGCCGATATGCTTACTACTCCATAGGCATCAGCCTACAGAAGGATATGACCTTCTCTCTTCCTCCAGGGACCACATTTCATAAATTTTTACACTAGATGCTCCTGGTACAAAAAAACACAATATGAAGGTCTTGTTTCATCAAATTTTCACACTAGACCCATCAGAAACTTTAAAGCTCAAACTCTATAATAATATCTGCATCAATCAACAATCAGGCAATCTAAATAATCAGATCACTGTAACCAGAACACTGTGCTAAACCTAGAAACCTACATCATCATTAAGAACTAGCTACAACCTCAAGAATCAAACACCAGAATGCATACACAACTTTAATGAACCAAACCTGTGTTTCTATGCTACTTCCTTTACCCAAACTTGTGTATACCTCCAGAACTACTGAAACATAAAACTTCTTAATCAAATTTGTACCAACCAGTTATTTTCTGAACATCTATTACCAAATTACAGGGATCTAGATAGTTAGCAACAAAGATCACCCTTCTCACTTAATCAATTAATAAATCGGACACAAACTCCTCATGCATTCAGTTTTACTTTCAGATGTAAGAAGACTTCATTGATAGACAATAGTAAAATAGCAGCACTGATAAGATAGATCAATAATTTTTGAACAACAGGCTTTTCTTTTGCATACATTACTTGGAAGAGTCAAACCTGCATGTATATGCGCCTTTACAAAGGCGAACCAGCATATAGATATGCAAATATTAACGTACAACTTCACTGCTATTACAAACTTCAGACATACCCATATCATGACATTTAAATAATAAAACATGTGTAAGAAATCATATCTATCCCAACCAATATCAGATCATACAATGATAAGTCATATCAAGTCTCATGATCTTGATCCAACATTATATCCAAGGTGCACAAAATATTTCAAATCATATCATAATCATAGACCTTGCAACATAAAATATACTTCACATACATGTATTCCTGAGAAACCCTTTTCACTCACACACATTATCCTTTGATCTTCTCCTCCTTATATAGTTTTTGGCCTTTCCCAATACCTCGGACCAAAAAACGCTTTCAGCCTATGGTATTCTTGCACGAGATCAAATAACCATTACTCCACTCAATATCGTGGGCTAATACAATGGTATTGACTCTTGGTATTCTTTAAACATAAATTTCCTTGATTTTCCAACCCATGCGCGCTTTTCCTCTTGTGAAAGTGAGTGCATACATATACGTCGTTTTTGTTCTATGAACCAGCGTGTATACGGCTTGGATAAGGTGAACCTGTGTATACAACTTAAACTAACTTAAAACACCCTTGTTCTTCAACTTCCTGATTCTGATCTATAGCCCATTGTTCCAACTTCATGTTCCTCTGTATCATTGCCTTGTTACCTCTAAATTGACCTGTTGCAATGTGAGTTTCCCTTTATCAAATCTGAACTGTCTTGAGTAAGTTGTCATTAAGGACAACACCTATATCATAATGCCAATAGGCCAAGTCGGCAGGGGTGGGTCATTGGCCTTATTCCCAGGCATGTGGCCCCCATGTGCACAAAATTTGTGAATTTCTAGGCATTAGAGTCCATTTAAGGCATTCGACAATTTCACCTAGAAATCGATGAAATCAATGCTCCATTAGAACTATTTGGGGTGAATTTTTAGGATGGTGCTATATTTTTGGGAAATTACGGTGTGATTAGCAGAAAGACTTGGGGGAGCCATAATGTCTCCAGTGTTTTACTAAATCAGGAGAAGAAAGAGCCAACATGGGCATTTTTAGGCATTCTGGAGAAATTGGAATAGGTTTCTGAGCTTTCTGACCATTGTAAACTGCATTCTAGAGAAATTGGAATAGGTTTCTGAGCTTTCTGACCATTGTAAACTGATGTATTCACACTTTTAAGCATAATAGGGAGGGTCAAGCCATTGGAATATGGGCCAAGGAGACATAGCTCGGGAGGTTTAACTCCATCATGTGCTACTATGATATTGTTTTCGTGATGTTCATGTCTGTTATTTGTTATTGTTCAGTCATTTTTGTATGTTAATTTGTACATACCAATTTCCATAAAAGCACTCCAAAAATCATTTCTAAACTTGTAGTTAACCTCGTGAATCCTTAAGCACATTTACATAATTTGAGGAATTAGCACATAAAAACTAATTTTCCCATTCAGATCAATCTTGGTATCATAGCTAGGTTTTCTTTGTGCAAGAAGGATTTAACTGTTTGCAAGTGAATGTCATGCTTACAAGGTTGAATCTCAAGAGAGGAGAATGGAAGTTGGTTCAAAGTCCTGAAGTTGAGTCAATGAGATAGAGTGCAAGGTTGCCACAATCTCCACCACCAATTATTCCTCAAGTTGTCATTGAAGCTTCAGTGAGCATATCACATGAAGGAGAACCTACAAATATGACACAAGAGGAGAAGGTAATTAGGAAGGATTTCTTTGACATGGAAGAGATTGTGAAAGTCCTCTATGTAGAGACAAATACCAAACTCTAGGGTGAAAGCTCCAAGCCTCCAAAAGGAGAAGGTTCTATACGAGGAGGAGGTAATGGAAATGGAGGTAAACCTCCACCCTCCCCACCATCATCTTCATCTTCATCTTCACATGCATCTTCACCATCTTCCACTAATACAACCCTTACTCATACTCATTAACATACCCCAAAAGGAATCGGTAAAACACCCTTGTTAAAACTTGATGTTAAATGTGAACTACCCTTGTATAATCATGAAGTGACTATAGATCAACTTGATAATTGGGTTCGTCAGTTGGAGGTCTGTTGCAGAATTCAAAACCTTAAAGATGATGACATAAAGATCCAACTAGCTTTATTGAGGTTGGACGACGTAGAACTAGTATGGTGGGAATCCAAGACACAAGAAGAGGTAAAAAACACGATAAGATCTCAAATTCATGGTATGATTTATATGCTACAATTAAAATACAATTTTACACTCTAGCATATTTTTATAAATCCATCATGAATTGGCAGAACTTTAGACAACTTAAAGGTCAAAATGTGCAAGATTACACTCAAGAATTTAGAACAAGGTCTCTAATCTTAGGTGTAGATTTGCAATCACAAGACACATTGCTAAAGTATATAGGGAGTTTACGTAGTTACCTTAGGCATACTATCCTTATGTTTAATCCCACTAATCTAGATGAGGTGTGTGTGTAAGCCACTCATCTTGAGGCAAGGGAAAAAATACTCTAGAAGAGGGTAGTAAAAATGCATTTAAACGTAAAGGAAAAGAAAAGGGTTTCAAAGGGAAAGGAAAGGAAAAGGCATCCATTAAGAAGGGAGGAGAGAAATTAACGTGCAAGCATTGTTCCAAAGAGGGTCATGATGAAGCTCATTGCTAGAAGCTTCATCCCGAGATGAAACAATGAAATTCAACAACAAGGGAAAAAAAGACAACTACAACGACTGAACAGGATTTGGGATCTAATTTAGATGATGAAACTAAAATTACAACCATGTGTATAAAACAAAAGTAATTAATTTCTAGCACTAGTACTTAAAATTTACACAATGAAACTCCAAATGAAAAGAAGAGGATATAACCTTTTCACATAAGGGTAATCTCAAAACATAGAAAAGTTCATACTCTTTTTGATAATGGCTCTCAAGCCAATCTCATCTCTGAAAACATTGTCAAAAGTTTAAATTTGGAAACAATTCCACATCATAAGACATATCCATTAGGATGGGTGTGTGACAATGCACAATTACAAGTAACTAGAAAGTGTAAACTGAAATTCGCCATTACTGCAAATTTCATAGATGAAGTAGAGCTTGATGGTGTGCCATTAGACATATCTGATATAGTTTTGGGCAGCTTGTATCTTTATGAGAGAAAACATATCTTCCATAGACATGAAAAAAAATATTGTTTGTTCAAATATGGAATAGAATACATTGTGAGAGCCCATAGCAAGAAACTAAATCTTTCACTTGTAAATAAAAGGCAAATGAAAAGACTCATAGATTCTTGCAAGATTTTTTGCTTCTAATGATCAAACCTAAGAATGATGTTGATAATGAAGCTTTCATGGTTGTGAATGAAGATTGAAACTTTAATTGGTTGATATTGTTAACCAACATGATGAGATGTTTCAAGAACCAAAAGGATTGCCTCCCAAGAGAGAAATCCAACATGAGGTACAGTTGTAGCAAGATAGTCCTCTTCGTAACATTTGCATGTATAGGACGTTGGTGGGATCCAGTATTGCAGCAATAATGTTGCAACTCTTGGGACTCCCTTCTTTACTTTTATCAACTCGGTTGTTCGTAACAAACTTGGAAATGACGGTGTTGTATGCACAAGTACTAGCTCTTGCCATAGCTGTCACTTCGTCAGCCAGCACAAGTCTGTTAGGGGCTTTAGCCAACTTCTATGAGTTCTCATAAGAAGCTTTTAAGTGATGAACGAAATCTAACTCAAAGGAAGCTAATCTACTTGCGAAAAAGGAACTGAAAGCCAAAACGAAACGCAAACCCTAGCGAACCCTAATTCTACCAGCTAGTCCTACTAATGCATAGAAGAGAATGCAAACTACTGAAAGAGATGCCATTACTTCTAGTAAGGTAAAAGACATGTGTTTGAACTACCTTTTTCCTAAGAAAGCATCTTTTTGTATCTTTTGATTAAGTGCTGATTTTCACATGCATATGCTTGAACTGTGCTTTACTGTGCAGGGGTGGATCAAGGAAGAGGAATGCTTGGAAATGGTTAGAAAGGCTCAGAGAGGGTCTAAGCAGTCCCTAACACTCTTCCCCAGAGTTTCACAAGGTTTGGCTATCAGGAAACCTCACTTGTGAGATTCTACAGGAAGTCTGCAGGGGTTCTACAGGAAGTTCTAGGATTTCTACAGGAAACTTCAGAATTTTCTACAAGATGTTTGGAAGTCGGTTTTTAAGAGGTGGATGAGTGAGGGAAGGTGCATGGATGGATCTAAAGGTAGGATAGGGGTCTAAAAATGGCCTAAGGACTGGTGGGTGGATCAGTGAAGAGGTGTAGAAGGCTGACTTGGCTTGAAGACGGCTAAGGCAATGATGAGTAAGGAGGTAAGGTTTCGTGGACACAAAGGATAGATGGGAAATGGGCAGCTTAGCTACGAGACAAAAAAGGAGGCTTAGATGATACTTTGGGAGGATGGATGAGGGAAGAAGATGCCCTGCATAGTAGGCCTTGATCAAATCAACAAAGACCTGCAAATGATCCAATCCTAAACTAGTCTAGTCTAACCATCAACAACATAAATGAGCAGCAACTTTATTTGGGAAGAAAACCTTGTACACCATCTATGTAAAGCAACATTTCAGATGTCCAAACCCATGACTAATCTCTACAAATAAAACAAGCACACTAAAGGATTGTATAAACAAGAAAACTAGTGTTTTTGTGAGGCAGCATTGTTTCCTCAATTCCAACCCCAAATCCAATAAGGGCGAGGTGAAACCAGGAGTGTGGTTGTCCCTTTTTCTTGGAAATGTTGCTGTTATTATCCTACCAAGACACCTAAACCAAAGTCATTCATAAACAGTGATCTATTCCAGCAACATAACGAAATCTACTTCGCAGAAATGTGTTGAAATGCATAAAGGAAAACAGTGATACATAAAGAAAAAGTCACAATACAAAAAGGAGGCCCTAGGCTCTCAGGTTGGGCCCAACCCTGAGAGCTTTGGCTCCTATGAAAAACTCATATTTGATAGGAAACCAAACTACTCATTATCCAAAAATAATCATAACAGTCATGCCAAAAATGGCTACAAAAGAACAAAATAGAGCTGCACCACTGAGGTGCAAAGTACACAATAGTTTCAAAAGTCTTTTTACAAAGGTTGAGGCCTCAACATTTATAGATCACAAGGGACCTACCTGGCCTCCTCAATCTGTGGAACTCGGCTGTCAAACTGTGAGTCAAACAATCCCTTTCTAAATGTTGATTGGCTGCCTTCTAGATTCGGTTTGGTGGTCTTTGGAGCTCAGAGTTGGAGGTGAATATCTCGAGGAAGGGTCATTGAATGCTGTAGGCAGCCCCCCTTCAAGTCCTCACTTCAGGCTTGGCTGCCTTATAGCTCATGATTGCTTTGACTTTGCTCCAATATATGTCGAAACCCTGAAATAGACACGTGTTAACCACCTAGGAAAAGTAACTTCCCTTATTCATACCAAAGACACAAACATACTAAAAATAATGCATAAACTATAGAAAATGATGGATTTGAACAAGGATTGAACAATGAAAATTAGGCCAAATGAGCCCAAATTGTTACAAATTTTGGGGCTCATCATCACCCCCTTGCTAAAAGGGTTGCTCATCCTCTGAGCAACTTATTCCAGCTCCTCGTCTTTCATTACTTTGTTGGCCACTCGCACATTCCAAGCTTCTGAAGTAGTGTCTTCCACATTGTCATGGAATCTGACCTTCCTCTCCACTTCTTCCCACTGCTTATGCTCCTCCTCTTCTGTGCCTCCCTCTAACAGTCCCAAAAGAAAGGGTGGACTTAGCTTGAGGCCTATCCAATTGGCTTGGAGGTTCTGCATGGATTTCCTGTAGAGAGGTACCCATGCCAAAGCCTCCCTCATCCGAGTTGGAGTTTGATATTCTCGAATTTTTAGGCCATGGGACAATGTGTTCCATCTACGGGTGCAAGCATGAACACAATTTTTCCCTAGTAACTTCTCCATATCCTCGAAGTGTGCTATGACCTGGGCCTGATGATCCATGTACTCTGATAAACCCTGAGAATTGGTTGCTAGGTGCTGGTGAGCGGATATCAGTGCTTCGAGGTTCCCTGGTTCTGCTCTAATCAGTAGTGGTTCATGGAACTCCCAGTCCATGACATTATTTGCCTCAGCTACTCTCTTCTCTTCGTGTTTTAACCATGAGGTCATTGCCATCAGTTGCATGTCCCCTACTGCTGTGTTAGGGTCCCACGAAGTGATGTCTGGAAGGGCCAAATTATGGAGGTAAAACTCTGAAAGCTTGGCTCTATCCTCCAATGAAGTGGTGTTACATAAATCTGTGAACTGCTAGGGGTTTTGGATGTGAGAGATACCCCTCTGTGCCAATGTATTGATTTGGAACTGCAACCACTGGTCCCTTAGGTACAGGCCATAAGATTTGGCCAGCTGCCTACATTGCAGTGCTTCCATTGCCCAACTAGCCATGCAGGCCAGTTGTGCCTCCTTTTCTTGCACCTGCTGCTTTAGGGATTATATCTCAATATCTGCCTGCAGTCCCCTTTCCTGTAGTTGCTGGTTGAACTCCTCAAGATCAGCTTGCATCTCTTCTTTCCCTTGAGGCTCTGCTGAGGGATCCTTGGCTGCCATGTCCTTTTCTTTCCCTTGTTCCTGTAGCTGGAGCTGCTGGCTGAGCAGCTCATTTTCGTCTCTCAACTTGGCTTGCTGGGAGCTTTCCACATGCCTTACCCTTGCAAACTCCCTTTTTGCTTCCTTGAGCCTTTCCTCGAGAGGCCCAATATCCGCTACTCCCTTAGATTTAGCTATCCTCATCCACGTGTGGGTTCGTACACGTTCTTCTTCTATTGCTAAAAACAGTGGCACTGTAAACTTTTGGGGAATAATTCTGCCTGCTTCCAAAAAGTTATAGTAAGAGCCCAAGTTGGGCTGTGGCCTTGGTTCCATGATAACATCAGTTTTCTTCTCCTTTGGTGGTGACTTGGCTACTTCCTCCTCCTCTTGTGGTGATTTGGCTGCTCCCTCCTAATCTTGTGGTGACTTGACTGCCTTCTCTTCCAGTTGCTCAGTTTCCTTCAGCCTAGCCAGATTTTCCTGTAGAATAGCCTCAGCATCTTGTAGAGAGGCCTGTGAGCTCATTTTCTCCACTCTGTCCCTCCATGAGGAGGTTTTCGGACTCCCCCAGTCGTAACTAATGGATGCCTTGGAGGGGGATCCATCCTTTGGCGTGGTAGGGGTATCCACGATGGTGATTGGTTCTTTGGATGGAGGCTGGGGTCTGCCAGTCTTAATTCTTACACTCCTTCTTGCTTTGAAATATAGAGGGGTCTCCCTTTTTCATTTCTCCTTTGGCTTGGGAGGAGTACTTAGGGCGGCCAGCATAGCTGCTACCTCCCTGGCTAGGATCTCGGATGACTTCTCCTTCTGTTGTCCTCCTTTCGGACTTCCTATAGAAAGTCCTGTAGTAGTTATTTTATGGCTTCCTGTAGAAGCCGTTTTCAATTTTCTTGTAGAGAGACTCTGCTGCTTTCCTGTAGGGATTCTCTGCTGCTTTCCTATAGGAATCGAGGGCACAGTTTTAGCCTGCTTGGCCGAGGGGACTTTTTCTTTCATCTTGGCTGAGGTAGCCTTAGGGGTGCCCTTACTGTCCTGGACTTTCTCAGTCCGTTCTGCCATGCTCTGTAGTCATTTTTCCCTGGGAGTTGGTGCAGTCCCCTCATCCCCTGTTTTGGCAACTTTCTTTGCTGCTGGTGTTCCTTTTTGCTCCTTCTTGGGTGCTTTGCCATGAGTGTCCTGTCTTTTGGCCTTCTTCTCGGCCTGAGTAGGCTCCTTCTCTTCACTGCTGGAGGAAGTGAGCTCCTCAGCTAAGACTCAGATGTCATCATCCTTTGACATATTCCAGAAAATATCCCATGAGAGAGGGACAGTGAAAGTGTGGAGTGCATCTTCCACGAGGAGCTTTATAATCCCATGATGTGCTAGCTGGTCTGGTGTCCCTTCTCTGAGTTTGGTGGCACATTTAGTCATGGATTGCAAGAGGAAATATGGAATGCTCAATTTCTGCTCTGAGGGGAGGTCCATGTGGTGTCTGAGTTCTGTGAGCAGTCGAAAATGATAACCATATATGATACTAAACCGCCCCTCGCACGTGATATACTTCATAATTTGGAGGCTGACTTCACTCCAGAATGGCTGTAGGCTGGTCCTCCGAACTCCGTTTTTATCCTCTGAGAATTGTTCTTCAGGTAAGAAGAATTCTTCCTTAGCCTTCTTACCCAGCTTCCTTTCCTCCTTATCCCGAGGGATTCCCATGGGAAGATCAGTCACCCTGCTGATGAGTTGTGGGGTGAGTCTGAGGGTTGGTCCTCTGAAATTGACGGTGGCCAATGTTTTTGACTTCGACTCTAGGGACCGAAGGAATTCTTCTATAATTTCATCGTCGTGCCCCTGGAGCTTGTCACAAAATGACATCCATTGTGCACGGGAGAACAGGTCTACCACCTCAGGGGTTTCTCGTAACTTCTTTGAGTCTGAAGGTTCTTTCAGATGAACCCGCTCGGCATGGTGAAACTCTGTGCTTGCGCTCGCAGACTGGGAAGTCTGGGCGGATTCTCTCCTAAGAGCGGAAAAAAAGATACCTTTGGTTGATTACCCTGATGAATTTGCCTGCTCAGATGTACAGAAGGAGCATTTCGAGAATTTCCACTCAGAGCGCAGAGCTACGTCTCCGTTATACACACAGTGGCATAAAAGTTATAATTTTGGCAGTGCTTCGGTAGGGTATCATCCTCTACAGGAAGGAGTTTGTGTTCATACGCGGGGAAAATTACTCATGCAGATGACTGCGACGATTTTGCAATGACATATATATAAAACCAGACAAAACTGCACCCAAATTCTTCTACCCCTTTTCTACATCGATTGCACCACCTTCGAAAAAATTCTTTGCATGGGGAGGTTAAATTCTACCTACCTCGCCGAAATTCGCCACCCTCGACATCAACTGTCTGTACTACTTCGGATGCCGCGTTTCCTGTAGCGTAGCTTCCTGTAGAAGTTCATTCTCGGCTTCTGGAGGAGTTTACGGGAGCTCAGGACCAGTCAGCGGCAACAGGACATTTGAATAGGTTGAAAACTTCGGGTTAACCACTTGCAGAGGAAAGAGGATGCACATTCGACTGGAAAACGGTTGCTTCATAAATGACCGCAGTGCATCATAAGTATCAGCCAGCCGATTTCAAATTGCTGCGGAATTCATGGCGCGGGGTTGAGCTGTCCCTGATGATCCGTTAGCGAACGTCACCGCAATCATATCCCAGTGTGCCCTTGACCGCCGAATTCTCTCCACTGTGTTTACCGCTGCCATTCTTGCCATACCTCTGCCTCTTCCCGAGTGGACACTTCCCACGTGCCAATTATCCATCCTTTCGGCATAATCGATCCAATTCAGATCCGACGAGGCCGCTTGACTGGTTGTGGTGGCCAGTTGAGTGGAAACAATCCTTGTTCAATCCACCCATTTCCACAGTTGTGCATATTAAGAGTATAGTTCATGCAGTTCGACGAAATAAGGTTAGTTACTTACCCATGCGGCAGTGGATGTGGTTTCTTCCAGGGTTCAAGAAAATGGATGTCGGATCTGCGTGTTGTTGCTCTGTGTTCAAGTGCTGGAGCTTCCCTGTATTGGCTACTGCTGGCTGAGAGTCTTAGAGACCGATTCCTCTGGTTGCAGACATGGCATGCACCGATTCTGTGAGCTGCTGGTGTCTTCGTGGCAGGTACTCCAGTTGGATCAGCTGCTACAGGATTCCTGTAGGACATCCTATAGTCGTTTCTCCTCCTGGGGTGCATGCTGACATAATTTGAGTCCTATTGCACAGGTGAAAGGTCTTGAGGTTGCCTAAACAGGTGAGTGCTCGAGCCTTGGAAGACCTTGTTTCTGAGATTGAAAAGAAACATAATTTTCCTTATTTGAAAAACAGAGTTCTCATTGCATGTGCATGTATGCTTGCTCAAATTGGAGTGGCGGTGGTGAAAAGAGGTGGAGTGAGTGGGGGATGGCAGAAAAGGGTGGTTTCATGCCTCCGTAGTTGACTTAAAGCTCCAAATATTTCCTCGCAGTTGATTATGGCCCGCCCAAATGTTCTACAGGAAGTTTCCTGTAGAAATACAGAACTTCCTATAGAAAGTCTTGTAGCTTCCTGTAGAAAGCCAAACCATGATCTGATTGTGCCCAAACTTTGCAAAAATGAGTGTTCATGGTGGATATGCATGAGAGGCTATTTGGTAGCTTGATAGGAACCCTTGTCTTTGAGTTGACAGTCCTCCTTTTGTGCACTGTATACCTGCAACCTGCAACACTTTCAAAGATCAGCTAATTTTTCTTCTTGTTTCTCTTTTCCTTTTCTTTTTCCTTTTTTTTTCTTTTTTTTTTAAGAGACATCAGGGGTGCCTCAATGAGGTTTTCACCCCTACTGCCTACCTTGGGCACCTTGAAAAGGTTTTCACCCAAGGATCTTTTTATTCCCATTATTTTTTTTTTTTAGAGAGACAGCAGGAGTGCCTCAATGAGGTTTTCACTCCTACCACCTGCCTTGGGTGCCTCAGAAAGGTTTTCACCCAAGGATCCTTTTTTTTTTTTTTTTAAGAATATGAAATGATGCTCAGGGTGTTCCCAAAATAGAGGCAGAACCCTTCTCTATGACTAGCACTGATTTTTCCATAGTTTTGACGAACTCTTGCCTTGAAAGAGGCTTGTTGTAGATCTTGAGTCGATGCCCATTGACGAGCATGGGGATGGCTTCTTCATCAATATTTCAGATAAGAAGAGAGCCATTATCATTACACTTTTCTACTGCATATGGTCCTAGCCACCGCACTCTCAGTTTTCCCTTCGAATCCTTATGTTTGGAATCATATAGCAGCGCCCAATCTCCCGGCTAGAATTGTTTGTCATTGAGGTGCCGGTCATGCCACACCATCCTCTAAATTTGAGTCACTTCTGAGTGGAGGAGGGCCTGCATTCGAAGTTCATCCAATCCATTCAGCTGCATTAACCTTTCTTGTTGAGCATGGCTGAGATCTAGGTCCAGCTGAGCTGCCATCCTTAATGTGTTGTACTCAAACGCGATTGACAACAAAGCTCTCTTTCCATAGACTAGCTCATAGGGTGTGAAACTGGTTGTGGTCTTCCAAGTGGTGTTGTAGGCCCAAGTGGCCTCAACCAGGTGATCTGCCCAATCCTTTCAACTATTGCTCACCACCTTGGTCAAGATCCCCTCTCATGCTCTGTTGGTGACTTCCACTTGCCCATTCGCTTGAGGATGATATGGGGTGGAAGTCCTATGCTTGATTCTGTGATGAGCAAGCAGATCTTC
>APFE030444976.1:0-10066 GCA_000404065.3 Pinus taeda | reverse complement strand
CCCTTGGGGTTGGTTTCCCCATCCTTTGGCATCGGTCACATTGGCTGATATATCTTCTGACATCTTCATGAAGAGTGGGCCAATAGTAGCCTGCCTTTAGAATCTTGAAGGCAGTCCTCTTGGCTGCAAAATGCCCTCCACAAGGCCCATCGTTACAAGTTAGGAGGATGTCAAAGACTTCCTCCTCCCTTACACAACGCCTTAAGATCTGATCAGGGATAAGTTTGAACAAGTTTCCCCCGATCCAAGTAAATGAGGCACTTTTTCTCACGATTCTGCTCTTCTCCTTCGAGGATATATGCGGAGGGAACTGTGCTGAGACCAGATAGTTTGCTATATCAGCAAACGATGGGGAGAGTACTGAGATAGCAAACAGATGCTCATCTGGCATCTGGTCATCCATTGTTCCCTGTTCACCTGCAGGCAAATCCAGTCTAGACAAGAAGTCAACAACAACATTTTCTCTACCTGGTTTGTCAACGATGGTCAAATAAAACTGCTGCAATAAAAGTAACCATCTAATAATATGAGCATTCACATCAGGCTTATTCATTAAATATCAGATTGCAGCATGGTCAATATGTACAAATGTTTGATAGCCAGTGATATAGTGTCAGAACTTGTTCAAGGCATGGACCACAGCCAAGAATTCTTTCTCAGTTACCATGTAATTCATTTATGCCTTGGATAAGTTTTCACTGACAAAGTATATAGCATATGGGAGTTTTTCTTCAACTTGTCCTAATGCTGCCCCTATGGCTTTGTTCGAGGCATCCATGTGGATGTGGAAAGGTAGGGCCCAGTTTGGGCCTCTCGGAATTGGAGCAGACACCAACTTATCCTTCAACTCATTCAGAGCCTTCTCGCAGTCATCTGACAATTTAAAATCAACATCTTTTTCTAAGAGGCCAAACAATGGCGAGGTCAACTTACTAAATTATTTAATGAATCTACGATAATATCCTGCTAAGACTAGAAAACTCTGGACATCTCTCACCTTTTGAGAAGGCGGGACCCTTTTGATGATAGCAACTTTATTGGGATCCACCCGTAAACCCTGGCGAGTGATGGTATGTCCTAACACGGTCCCTTCAGTCATCAAGAACTCACATTTTTCAGGACTGAGGGATAGGTTCATCTCGACGCACTTACTCAAAACTTTTCCCAGGTTGGATAAGGCTTCCTGGAAGCTAGACCCGTAAGGAGTAAAGTCATCCATATAGATTTCTACCAAATCATGGACCAACTCGGCAATATGCTTAACACAGCCCTCTGGAACATGGCAGGGGCATTACATAGCCCGAAGGGAAGGACATGGTAGGAAAAGGTACCCCATGGACAAGTGAAAGTGGTCTTATCTTGGTCCTCTGCGCTGATTTGAATCTGGTTGTACCCACTGAACCCATCTAGGAAAGAGAAAAATCTCTTCCCTGCCAGACCATCCAGCACTTGATCTATGAAAGGTAAAGGGAAGTGGTCTTTCTTGGTGGATTTGTTCAACTCTTTGTAGTCCACACAAGTTCTCCATTTCCCATTTTTCTTGGGCACCAACACTAGAGGGGAAACCCATTCACTATCGGAGATGGGGTAGACGAATCCTGCATCGAACAATTTTTGCAACTCTTCTCTAACAATGTCTTTGAGCGCTAGATTCATCCTCCTCTAGGGTTGCCTAACTGGTTTACAGTCCTCCTTGATGTAGATATGATGAGTACAGACTAAGGGATGGATTCCCTTCATTTCCTTGTAGCTCCAAGCAACGGCCTCCAAATGGCGGGTCAAGAGACTACAGAGCTCCTTTTCCTGAGAGGGAGAGAGAGAGGAGCTTATCTTCAAAGTATTCTCAAGGCCAAACTCCACATTCTTAACTCTGGGGTTGGTCGGATTAGTGGAACCTAGGTCCACTAAGGCATTGTCCTGGGTGTCTTCCACCAATTGTTCCAAGGATAGCTCACTAGGGGGAGGATTTTGGATTAAGTTTTCAATCAAATCATCCTCGGTTGGAGGACCTCCCTTGGTGGCCTCTACTGTGCATAATGGTGTAGAGTAGACCTCATCCTCTTCTCCTTCTTCCAACCAGAGGGGTAAGTCATGTTCTAGCGAAG
The DNA here is from genome assembly GCA_000404065.3 of Pinus taeda. Taxonomy (NCBI): domain Eukaryota; kingdom Viridiplantae; phylum Streptophyta; class Pinopsida; order Pinales; family Pinaceae; genus Pinus; species Pinus taeda. Next base: position 7,961 of record APFE030444976.1, on the reverse strand, counting down.
GTTGGGCAGGAGGGTATAGGACCAGTTGCTTGGACCTAGGCCCATTTTTGATGGTCATGTTTCCACCTCGATAGCTGATGTAAGCATCTGCAGTGGCCAGCCAAGGCCTTCCCAAAATGAGGGGATAACCTGTGAGTTTTGCCTTAGTCTGGAGGACCAAAAATTGTGCAGGGTATTCCCACGAGTCTACAGAGACCAAGACATCCTCCAAAATCCCTTCGGGAGTCACGGTGGAGCCATCTGCCAATTGCAGCACTGTCGAAGTCCTTCTTAGGGAACTCTGAAGATTGAGCTTAAGCATGGTGTCCCTGGTCATCACATTGATGGCAGCCCCTAGATCAATCAAAGTGTGGGGTATAATGGTGCCATTTATGTAGACATCAACTACAGGGCTCCCAGGGTCCAAATACTTCGGACATATTACTTGCCCCAACATGAGATCGGACAGTTGTCCTATGACATTGATGGTCGAGGCATCTTTCTTTCGCCTTCTTGGGTGCCTGAAACACTTCTCTTTAATCAATTTGTTGTATATTGGCACATCTTTTATGGCCTGGAGAAGTGGAATTTTCACACACAACTGCTTGAGTTCCCCCAAAAGCTCATCCTCCTTTGGGTTGGGTTGTGTGGTTGCTGTGAGTCGCTCAAGAAAGGGTGGAATGGCTTGGGGTTCACTTTCCTGTTTCTCTTCCTCCTCTTCTAAGGGAGGAGGTTGGCGTTCTGGAAGGACTTTCCCAGATCGTAGGTTGATCTCCTGGATCTCCACAGCATAGGTAGGGCATGTTGTCTCCCAGTATATACCTGCTGGGCCTGTCTGTTGTTGGGGTTCGGGTTCGGTTGAGCAGGCATCTGGGGTTGTCTTGGAGGAGCAGGAGGTAATGGTTGGGGTTGAGTTTGTGGTGGAGGCAGAATGGTGGGAGGAGTGTTGTATTGGGGCCTCCACCCCGACTAAGGTGCATTCCACTGAGGTTGTGGCTGGGCATGAGAGTGAAACGAGTGAGAAGGAGGTTGATTTTGGTATGGAGATGGATAAGACCATGGAGGAGGCGTGGACCAGGAAGGACGGGCAGGGGGGCCCGAAGAAGGCATATGAGCAGGTTGGTTAGGGTGGTAATAAGCTTGGGATAACCCTTGGATTCCCTGCCGATAAGGTCTAAGTCCATGAGGCCTCCTTTGGTTGAGGAAGTAGAGAGGTTCAGTAGCCACCTCGGTCCCTAGGTACATGGCTTTAAATCCAGGCAATGTAGGGCATTGGTTGGTGGGATGGTATTCCTCACACACAAAACATACCTCTACTGAGTGTAATGGGCACTCATTCTTGGGGTGCTTACTTGTGCATCTAGGACAAAAAATGGCCAAAGCCCTCTCAGCTTCTTCTTTCTTCTGCTGAGTTCGGAAGGTATCGAGTTGCATGGAAATGGTCTGTCTCATTTCACTCTTAAGGTCTTCCATCTGGTTAGCAAACTCATGCTTGGAGAGAGAGGTACTAGCTGAGAGATGATTCCCCCTACCTCTCTTCCGGGCCACCCTAGAATGGTTTCTAAACACAGTCTTTATGTCCTCATAAGGTAGTTGGTAGATATCTCCTCCTGCCAGGAGGTTAAGGGTGTCCAGAAGGTCTTCAGGGACTCCTCGGAGCAGAACCAACTTCAGAGATTCCGGGTCAAGTGTGCACCTCGCTCGTTTATAACTGAGTTGGAACCTTTCCTCATAGTCTTCCAAAGATTCATCACTGCCCATGGTCATCTGAAATATTTCTCCCTTAGTTTCCTTGGACCTATAGTAGTCTCTGTACGTGGTGTTGAAAGCTTGTTGCATTTGAGCCCAAGTGGTGATATTGTTTCTAGGTAAACCCATGAACCAGCATAATGCTGCATCCTTGAGGGTAGAGGGAAAGAATTTCAGCTTTTTCTCATCCTTAGCATAGTCATAAGATTGACAAAGGACAACAAACTCAAACAAGAGGGTATCAGGGTCCTCAGTAGTCATACCATGGAAATGAGGTAGTGCAGAGGGACTTATGTTTTTCATTTTCATGTCTCCATTGGTCTCTCGAATGGGAAAGGCACCCTCTATTCTCTCGTCTTCTCTTCTACCGTTTCGTTTTTCAGCCATGGCTTCAGACGGAATAGTTTCTAACCCTTCTTCTGCTATAGGATCTTCGTATATCTCAGGAGGTTCACCTATAGGTTCTTCTAGCTCACTGTCACCAGAGAAAAGAGAAAGTTGACTTAGTGATGTGGTGGGGGTGTTGGGTAAGAATTTGCCGGTCTTATCTCTGTTCCTGCGAGGCATGAAATGGAAAGACTTTTTCTTGCTTTTTGTATTTTTTCTTGTACCTGCAAAACTAAAATAGGTTGAATTGCAACTAACTATCTTACTGAAAGGAAAATGCGGAATTGAAATGCTAATTTACGCTTGAAGAATTGAAATTCTAATCTAGGAAAGCAGAATTGAAATTCTAATATGTTCTTGTAGAATTGAAATTGCAGAATTTGAATGCTAATCTATGAAAGCAGGAAATGTCTACTCTACTTTTGCGGAAATGAAATTGCAGAATGGAAATGAAATAAACTACTTAGCAGAAGGTTGTAGTAGAAAATAGAAGAAAAGCAACAATCACCAATACTCTGACACTTCCCCGGCAACAGCGCCAAAAAGATGGTGGGCTCCAGTATTGCAGCAATAATGCTACAACTCCTGGGACTCCCTTCGTTACTTTTATCAACCCGGTTGTTCGTAACAAACTTGGAAGTGACGGTGCTGTATGCACAAGTACTACCTCTTGCCGCAGTTGTCACTTGGTCAGTCGGCACAAGTCTGCTAGGGGCTTTAGCCAACTTCTATGAGTTCTCAGAAGAAGCTTTTAAGTGATGAACGAATGCTAACTCAAAAGAAGCTAATCTACTTGCGAAAAGGAACTGAAAGCCAAAAAGAAACGCAAACCCTAACGAACCCTAATTCTACCAACTAGTCCTACTGATGCATAGATGAGAATGAAAACTACTGAAAGAGATGGCATTACTTCTAGTAAAGTAAAAGACATGTGTTTGAACTACCTTTGTCCTAAGAAAGCATCTTTTTGTATTTTTTGATTAAGTGCTGATTTTCACATGCATATGCTTGAACTATGCTTTACTATGCAGGGGTGGATCAAGGAAGAGGAATGCTTGGAAATGGTTGAAAATGCTCAGAGAGGGTCTAAGGAGTCCCTAACACTCTTCCCCAGAGTTTCACAAGGTTTGGCTATCAGAAAACCTCACTTGTCAGCTTCTACAGGAAGTCTACAGGGGTTCTACAAGATGTTCCAAGATTTCTACAAGAAACTTTAGAATTTCTACAGGATGTTTGGAAGCCAGTTTTTAGGAGGTGGATGAGTGAGGGAAGGTTCATGGATGGATCTAGAGGTAGGGTAGGGGTCTAAAAATGGCCTAAGGACTAGTGGGTGGATTGGTGAAGAGGTGTAGAAGGTTGACTTGGCTTGAAGACGGCTAAGGCAATGATGAGTAAGGAGGTAAGGTTTCGTGGACACAAAGGATAGATGGGAAATGAGCAGCTTAGCTACGAGACAGAACAGGAGTCTTAGATGATACTTTGGGAGGATGGATGAAGGAAGAAGATGCCCTGCACGGTGGGCCTTGATCAAAACAACAAATACCTGCAATGATCCAATCCTAAACTAGTCTAGTCTAACCATCAACAACATAAATGAGAAACAACTTTATTTGGGAAGAAAACCTTGTACACCATCTATGTAAAGCAACATTTCAGATGTCCAAACCCATGACTAATCTCTGCAATAAAACAAGCACACTAAAAGATTGCATAAACAAGCAAACTAGTGTTTTTGTGAGGCAACATTGTTTCCTCAATTCCAGCCCCAAATCCAATAAGGGTGAGGTGAAACCAGGAGTGCGGTTGTCCCTTTTTCTTGTAAATCTTGCTGTTATTATCCTACCAAAACACCTAAACCAAAGTCATTCATAAACAATGATCTGTTCCAGCAACATCACGAAATGTACTTAGCATAAATGTATTCAAATGCATAAAGGAACACAGTGATACGTAAAGGAAAAGTCACAATACAAAATAGAGGCCCTAGGCTCTCAGGTTGGGCCCAACCCTGAGAACTTTGGCTCCTATGTAAAACTCAGATTTGATAGGAAACCAAACTGATTCTTATTATCCAAAAATAATCATAACAGTCATGCCAAAAATGGCTACAAAAGAACAAAATAGAGATGCAGCACTGAGGTGCAAAGTACACAATAGTTTCAAAAGTCTTTTTACGAAGGCTGAGGCCTCAACATTTATAGATCACGAGGGACCTACTTGGCCTCCTCAATCTGTGGAACTTGGCTGTCAAACTATGAGTCAAACAATCCCTTTCTAAATGCTGATTGGCTGCCTTCTAGATTCGGTTTGGTGGTCTTTGGAGCTTGGAGTTGGAGGTGAAGATCCCGAGGAAGGGTCATTGAATGCCATAGGCACCCCCCCTTCAAGTCTTCACTTCAGGCTTGGCTACCTTATAGCTCATGATTGCTTTGACTTTGCTCCAATATATGTTAAAAACCTGAAATAGACACGTGTTAACCACCTAGGAAAAGTAACTTCCCTTATTCATACCAAAGACACAAACATACTAAAAATAATGCATAAACTATAGAAAATGATGGATTTGAACAAGGACTGAACAATGAAAATTAGGCCAAATGAGCCCAAATTGTTACCAATTTTGGGGCTCATCAGATGTCAGTGATGGAAAGTGCAGAAATTAAAATGCATATTCAAGAGTTGTTGGATAAAGGGATCATGAGGCGAATTTCTTCACCATGTGGGCCACATATTGTTTTAGTTCCAAAGAAGGATGGAACGTGGCGCATGTTTGTGGACTTCCGTGCATTGAATAAGATTACGGTTAAGAACCGTTACCCAATGCCTAGAATATATGGTTTACTTCATCAATTGAAAGATGCAAATTAATTTACTAAGTTGAACTTAACAAGGGGCTACCATAAAATTAGAATTGCTGAAGGAGACACTTCGAAGACAACAGTCAAGACAAAACAAGGTTTGTTTGAATGACTAGTTATGCCTTTTGGTTTATGTAATGCTCCTTCTACGCTCATGCATGTGATGAATGATGTGTTGAGGCCATTTCTTGATGAGTTTGTTATAGTCTACTTAAATGACATATTAATTTTAATTAAATCTCATGAAAAACATGTCATGCATGTCAGAAAGGTACTTGATGTCTTAAAGAAGACCAATTATATTTAAATATGTCAAAGTGTGAGTTTGGAAAAAAAAAAATTAGTTTAATTGGGTCATATTGTTGGAGGACGTGAGTTAAAAATAGATCCCTCCAAGGTTGATGTGATTTTGAATTGGCCAAGGCCCAAGACAGTTATTGAGTTGGGAGGAAAACTGAAAAAGGCCTTTGATGCATTGAAGGAAAATATTAGTTCAGCCCTAGTACATGTACTTACAGACTTGAGACAGCCATTTGAGATTGAGACTGATGCTAGTGACTAAGCCATGGGTGCATTCCTTATGAAACATGGTAAGCCTATATGTTTTCATTCAGAAAAATTCAATGGTGCAGTGATTAATTATCCTACATATGACAAGGAATTTTATGCATTGGTGCAAAGTGTGAAATGTGGAAACACTACTTAATGGGTAAGGAAGCAATCATTCACAGTAATCATCAACCATTGCAATACTTGCATCTCAATATAATTTGAAGTAATCGGAGCACATCCGATTGATGGGTTTCCTTCAACCATTCCACTTAGTAATAAGGTATAAGAAAGGTATCTATAATAAAGTTTTTGATATGGTTTCTAGGACTATTATTAGTGCAGCTACTTTACTCAAGCATAATTCAATTTTGTATGGAAGCTATATTGAGAAGTATGCATTAGACAATGACTTTCAGGATGTTTATGCAAGCTTGAGTGAAGGTAACCAAGTAGAAGAATTGGATTATCATTTGCATGATAACTTATTGTACCATATTGGTAAGCATTGTATTCCATAGGGAGAAAGAGTCATCATTGTAAGAGAGGCACATACTCCTCTTATTGTTGGTCATTTCAGTGTAAGTAAAATGGTGGGACATCTACAAAGGTATTTTTATTGGCCTTGTATGCTTGAAAGTATGTCACCTTCTATTAAAGGATGTTCATTATGTGCAGTCAGTAAACCTAGCAATAGGAAGTTAGGATTGTACACCACTTTTGGTTCCTTCATGACCATGGGAGAGTGTTTCTATGGATTTTGTAGGATGTCTTTCATTATCAAGAATATGTCATGATTAGTTGACAATGTAGTTGTCGATAAGTTCAACAAAATGTGTATTTTGATGCCATGTAAAAATAAAATTATAGTAGAACAAACTGTTCAGTTATTCTTTCAGAATGGATGGGCGCATTTTGGATTGCCCACATCCATTGTTAGTTATCGAGATTCTCACTTTGTTGGGAATTTTTGGTCAATATTGTGGTATTCATGGACACCAAATTGACAAAGAGTACAACATTTCATCTACAAACAAATGGCTAAATATAGGTGGTGAAGAGGATAGTGATACATATTCTTTGTGGGTATTGTAGCAAGAATTCTAAGTTCTGGGATGAACATTTGTACTACATTCAACATTATTACAAATGGGATAAGCACTCTTCAAATCAAACATCGCCATTTGAATCATGTTTGGGATACTTGCCTAATTCTCTTTTGGATTTCATTTTTGGGAAGGATGTTGCTATTGAAGGTCATAGTGACGTAGACAAAGAAATAAGGTTCATTGAAGAAATCCAATTGGTACACCAAAGAGCTCAAGAACTGCTGGAAAGGAACTAAGGCAAGTACAAAGCAATGCACAACAAGCATCATGTAGATCACAAGTTACAAGTTGGTCATGAAGTTTGGCTTGGCATTAGCAAAGAGAGGTGTCAAGGAGAAGGTAAAATTTTGAAAGCAATTAGATATGGTCCATTCAAAATTCTAGAAAATATTGGTGACAATGCCTTAAATTTGTATTTGTCTTCATATATGTAAACTTATGTTGTTGTTAATGTTGAGAACTTAAGGTTGTATGAGCCTCCTTTGATTGAAGATGAAAGAGAAAATGCCCAAATTCCTTCCACTGAGGATTTTTCTCCTAAATACCTTAATGAACTACAAAAAGACATCATTCTTGATAGAAGAATAAGGTTTTCAAAACGAGGGAATTTGGACTACCTTCAAGTGGGGCTCAAAGGAATAGATCCTTCAAAAGCCAAATGGATTGAGAATGGAAAGATGAGAGAATTGTACCCTCACCTGTTGGACAACTAAAAGTGATATTTTGGGGTAGAAAAGGCTTTTAGTGGGGAGGGGTGATCAGTTGCTCAAAATTCAAAGTTATCAAATCAGTGTGGAACCTAAGTGATCACTTAGGGCTTGTCATCCTGAATCTGACGCAACTTGTTTCGCACAAAATGGACTCCATATTTTCCCTGAATAATGTTCTATTCACTTCCCTAAACATGTGAATTTTTTAAAAATGTGACAGCCCAGTGAGAAGTCCGTACTATTGATGTGGCACTCGCTATGTAGGTTGACAAAATAGGGTTGACTCGTTAACATCCTTGGGCAAACATTTTCCTGCAAAGTGGCGGTTTCTTATTGGTTCAGTTTTGGATGAATTTTATTCATTGGAAGGTGGTCAACCACACACTAACACATGGTCGAGCTAGAGGCTACCACGTGGCAACCTGGGGCCACCAAAAGTTGTTTGAGGTCTAGGCAGCAACAACAAATTTCAAACTCATGACCTCTAAGCTTCAATACCAAGTCTCCTACCAATACACCACAACAATATTTCTTAACCATTATAGTCTTCGACATTTATTTGAAGACTAAGTTTGAGTGAATATGGGAAAGGGCAAGCCATAGGGCCATCCCTTGGGCAC
>APFE030444973.1:0-10497 GCA_000404065.3 Pinus taeda | reverse complement strand
TCTGGAAGGCTGGTTGTTAGAACAACTTCGCCCAAACAGGATCAGCGCAGGTGAGACACTGAGCTGGCGCGCTGACATCGCAGATCAGCTATAGAGTAGGTCTGGTCAGTGCTCAACAGGGCAAACGGAGGGTGCACTGTCCGTAAAATGGGACCAGCGCGGAAAACACGTGTGCTTCCGCGCTGGCAGCGCAGCAGTAACACTAACCTCTGCCTGTCAGCGCGGTTATTTAATTAACAGACGCGATGATTCATTTAACTTAGGCAAAGAGGGTTTTTTAGCCATTTTGAGGAGCATGAGCATAGGTGAATGTGGTTTCACAACACAGTAGGGAGATTGGCATGATGGCAGTGACATTTTACTGTGTAACAATAGGAGTCGTCATAGGCTTGTTATCCATGATGCCAAATTTCTGTAGAATCTTGATCACATATTTCCATTGACCAAGATATATTTCACCTCACTTTTTCCAAACTTCTAGTCCCAAGTAGTAATGCATAATCCCAAGATCATTCATACCAAACTCGGTTGTTAAATACCTTTTGCATTCCTGAATTCGATGCTCTACACCTATAACAAGTAGATCATCCACATACAATAGTATGATGATTGATTCACCCTCGACTACCCTGATGTAGAGATTAGGATTTGTAGAACCCTTGGTAAAACCAAGTCTTAATATGTATGCATGTGTTCTTACATACCAAGATCTAGGTGGTTACTTTAAGGCATATAGAACTTTCTTCAGTCTGCGTACATGATTCTCCCTCTGATTTATTTCCAATCCTTGTGGTTACTCAATGTAAACCCATTCATCAATAGTCCCATTTAGAAAATCTAACTTAACATCAATTTGATGGATGTTCCATCCCATAGTAGCAGCCAAAAGGATAAGAGATCTGATTGTTGTATATCTAGTTGTAGGAGAATAATTGCCTTCATAATCAATACCTTGTTTTTGTGAGAAGCCTCTTGCTACAAGAATTGATTTGTATTTATCAATTCTCCCATCTGCAACATGCTTTATTTTATATATCCATTTTGAAGTGACTATCAATTTGTCACTTGGCCAAGGAAAAATTTCCTAGACATCAATCTTCGTAATTGACTGGTATTCTTTCTGCATCACATTCCTCCACTCTTGATGTTTAATTACATCTTCATAGGAGGAAGGTTTAGCTTCAATGAGCTTCATCATATATGTTTCATACCAGAATACCTTTTCGGTCTTTCAATTTCTCTAAAGGTCCCCTTTTTTGGTTGTCCCTCTGCTTCTTGTAGAGTAGTTCTCAGATAACCATGCCTCTTTCGATTTTCAAGAACAATTACTTACTACAAAGACTCACTAGGACCTTCAATGTCTTCTTGAGTTGATCCTTTACCATCATTGTCCCTCGATATATCCTTAAATATAAGTATCTCTTATTCATCATAATTGATTGGAACATCTTTTGATTTCTTGTAAGCAATACTTTCATCTTAGATGACCTCCCTGCTTACTTCAATTCAACGATCCTCCTTAATATAGATTTTGTAAGCCTTTGATGAAGCACTATACCCAACACATATGCCCTCCATACTAGTAGGATCCAACTTCTTCATTTTTTCCTTTGGTACATGAATATAAACATGACATCCAAATATTCGAAGATGATCCACATTCAACTTATTTCCTATAAATGCTTCTTCCAAAGTCATGTTGTTGAAAATCTTGTGAGGACTTCGGTTTTCCAACTAGATAGTTGTTATACATGCTTCTCCCTACATGAATTAAGGGAGATATTGATCATGAAGCATGGCTATGACACATTCTTCAATTGTTATATTTTTCCTTTCAACCACGCCATTCTATTCAGGATTATAAGGAACGGGTAGTTTCCTCTTAATCCCCGCTTCCTTGCAAAACACTATTAGTTCTTGGGAGATATATTCTCCACCATCCTTAGACTTCATAATCTTAATCTTTCTTTCAATCAGATTATCCACTTCAATCTTGAATTCTTCAAACTTTTTGAATACCTCATATTTTTTTATAGCGGAGGTATAACCAAAAGTTTTTCTGAGAAATCATCAATGAAAGTCGCATAGTATTGATGTCCACCAAGAAATTTTACTACCATAGGACCACATACATCCAAGTGTATGAGATCTAAAACTTCCCTAGATCTGGTATCACTTCTTTCAAATGTATTATTTACGTTCTTGCCTAGAGCACAACCCTCACATGTCCCTTCATGTTCTTCCTTCAATTTTGGGATGCCATTGACCATTTAATTTAGAGATGGAAAAATATTACAATGAAGGTGTCCATAACTTATTTTCCATAGTTCATAATGGTTCATATCGAAGTGAACTAGGGCTTAAGTGAGAGGTGTAAATAGTTTATACAATGTTCCCTCATGAATCCCAATTACCTTGGAATATATAAAATGTTTTCAAGGTGAATACTTCCACCAGAATCTATCTCTAATGAAATAGATCCAATCACTTTCACTGGATAGCTCTTCTTGTCTCCAAGTTTGAAAGAGTGAGAGGAGGTTCCTTTTGACAAAGTTTGGAGTTGACTGCATTCACCTGTCATATGTCTGGAAGCACCACTATTACGGACCCAAACATTCTCATCCTTGAAAGTGCTAGATAAAGCAAACAACAAACTTCCATCCATTACTTCAATATGCGATCCTTGATGTATGTAGTGATATTCCCAAGAAAATTGAAACCCTTCTTCATAACCCTTGTCATAGTGCCAACTAGGATGCAATATTCATTCTCCTTCTTGCACCTTAGCTCTGACACCATGTTGGGAAATTAGGAGACTTGGAGATTATAGATGATTCTCCTTATCTTGATAATTACTTATGATATGTGTTGGTCTTTTATTAATTTATTGGTTTTTTGCATCAAGAAATTACCAAAATAATGTAGATCACAACAAAACAAAGTACACAAGATATAGGCTCCAAGCTAGGGAGAAACCCCTCCAAGGGGGAAACCTAGAAAAAATGATTCTCTTCTTATAGAATATGTTCACAATGATACTTCCAAGGCCCAAATACCAAAGCCATTATCCTCCCAAACACCAAGCCAACCCAACAATAAGATATCTTTGCAACGAACCTGCTCTTCCAAGCTCTGCAAGAGTCACCCCACCTACAATACAAAATTTTGGCTTGCAACTTGGTACCGCAACTTCGCACTACAATATCATCTTGAAATTTTAGCCCCTACAACTTGCACTGAAGCCCTAGGAGACCTCACACATATGGACAAAAAATATAGTTTCCCAAGAGACTTTGCTTCTTCGACTCCTTCCTCTTTATACTTGTCTTTTTCCTTCACTATTGTAGATTGAACTTGTTTGAGTGTGTGTCTCAAATGAGAAAAAGTCCTTATTATTTATAGCCTTCTTGAGGGGTTGAATAACCTTCCCTTAGGAAAACTTCTCCTTGAGTGGGTTGACTTAGACTTGGAGTAATAAATGGTTTTTCTTCATTCAAAATAAATATTTTTTGTTATACAAAGAGTCCAAATGGGACTATAATACATGAAATAATTTCTTATTTGACCTAGAAATACTTATAAGCATGAAGAACATGATTTTGACCAAAAATTGAGCATGAACCCATGCTTTACATAAACCATTTTCTTTTCTTTTTTATTTCTTTATACAAAGTATACAATGTCATGTTTACAAATAGGTCATTATGAAGATAAAACCTAGTTACAATTTCCAATATATTCCATGATGGATTCCTACCCTATTTTCCTATTTCCTTTTATTACTAGACCTTTTTCAAAGCCATTCTAGTCTTGAGTTCCCAATTCCATCTAAACCTCTCCCTATTCCCCACTTCCTAGTCTGCCTTGGCTTTGTAATTTTTTATAGAGCTCTTGAAATTGTTTCTTTTGTTGGTTCAAGATGAACCTCGAATCCAAATGTTACCATTCCACTAGCATTATAGCCAAAAAATGTTCCTCATTATTGATATTTCCGCCAATCTCCTTGGTTTCCGTTTTCTTTGTTTTACCCATTGGTATTTCCTCTTAATATATGGTTTCGGTAGGATAATCTTGGGCCTTTCTCTTAGATGCAACTTTCATCTGGAGTGTATCTCCTTTTGGATCCAGATTCATTAGATCCTCTGGGAGTTTTGGATCTTCTTCTTCTGTGATTGAAAGTTCTACATATTTGTTTCATGTCAAGTGTTCATTTGTCGTCACTTTAGCTAGTTGACTTTTATGGATTTTCCTCTTATTGTCCACTTTGTGAAAAGCTTTAGTATCCTCCTTTGTTGTCATTTCATGGGTCTCAACTTTATTAAGTGGACAATCACGAAAAATAAGCCCATAGTCATGGCATCACAAACATCAAAATGACACATGCTAATAATTTGGTAGTTTTTTCCACACCTCGTTACGATACTCAACTTTTATTGATTCAAGCAAAGGTTTGTGTTATATTCATGTAGACGTAAATCCTCACATAAGAGGTATATCAACCTCTCATGGTGATGTCAGATATTTTAACAAATGTTGCAATGGAATTCATTATTCCTTCTAGAATCTCAAGTTCTCAAAATTCTGCAGGAAATGAAAATAGCTGCTCCCAAATTGGAGTTGCCATGAAATTTTCCTGTTCCAGATTAGAGCACTCCTCCCACTACCTCATAAATAGTCGAACATTATTAAAAAAATATGTCCTGTTTTCAAAATCTCGTGTCATATTCTCTAGATTTCAGAATATCACCATGAAAAAAACCTTGGTTCCGTGTTTCAATTCAATATTACCTTTGGTTACCATTTCTTTTGGATCCATTCAACAAAATTCCTCTCAAACGACCAGATCCCTATGAATTTGCAGATGAGTGCATGACCATCCATATATTGGAAATACCCTTCCAAATTATTGTTTGGAATCACATACTTTGGATTTACAACAACTATCGACAAACATCTACCCTTGAGACAAAATTTCCATTGAGCTATGAGAATAGGCTTTTCTTGGCTAGTGTCGTGTCCCCTAATAGTACTTTCTCCGATTGGATTAGACTGGTTATCCCTAGTCACCACAACCTTATAGGATGGGTTCACACCCCTCCCCTCGTGCCCATGGAGAGGTGAAATCAGTAACAACAGTGTAAGAAATATGCTACAAGCAACACTTAATCAAATTGAAAGCTCAAATATGACAACAATTAAAAGATGATTTAGAAAAATCTTTAGAGAAAAACCTTAACCCTAGCAGATCACCTTAAAAATTTTATAACTTAACAACTTGGAGGTAGTTGCTTCATAAAAATTATCTTAGAATTGATATGCATCACAAGCTCAACTAGAATTATACCATTGAGAAATGGTAAATGGAGGATGGAAAGCTTATTATCAACTTGAAAAATGTTGTAAGTCAACATATATTTGGATATGGGATTAAAAAAATGAGACTCTTGTCACCCCTATTATATCATAAGGATTTGAGGTTTGGAGATATAGTATCTCTGGAGGGTCATGGAGCAAGATAGAATATATTCAAAAGTATTTTGTAACCTATAATCTCAAGATTAAAGGAAATACACCATATCTTCTCCTCATCATAGAAGCAAGTTTTTTGGCCATTGAAAACATGGTTATGATTAAGGTATTTCATGTATAAGAATAGGTTAAACAACATAGCAGACAATAACTTTCGTAAAATTGCTTCTAAATCTATTTTAAGCCACTTTGGACTCAATAAGGGATGGCATAAGGATGCTCAATCTTGGCTAGACCATTGGGAGATAAAGTAAGAGATCATTTTGCAAAATAAGGATAATATTACAAATATTATTAAATTATAAATCTAAGGAGAAATCATGGGGTGATAAAGAGTTAGAGGGAAAAAGAAAACTTAGATATTATAAGGATATGATCAACCCAAATATTAAAATTCAAAAGTATATCTTTGTCTTGGCCAATGTAAAGAATAAAATAAGCATTCCCAAAATAAGAACAAATTTTCATGAGCTCCATAGTGAAACTAGGTGTTGGTCGATTCCGAAAACACCATGGAATGAAAGAGTCTACCACCTTTGGACACTGAGAGGGTTGAAAATAAAAGGCAGTTTCTCTTAATTTTTCCAACTTATACACATATGAGATCTAGATTTCAAAATATTTGTCACATTAGCAACCATCTCGACCTTTAAACTCAACAAAGTTATGATGACCTTGGAACACTTCTCTTAATTCTTCTTGAGCATAGAAATAAATTCTAAAAAACTTTGAGTAATCTCTTACCTTCGTAATGTTTGATAAACCATATTCAATCTTAGTGAATGTTAATCATCATCATCATCAATAAATATCCCTTTATCTCTTCCAAACTCATTTTAGGTGATACACTTTCATGTACTAGTGTCCCAACAAATTAACACTTTGGAAAATGTCACTTTCAAAATTTATTGTTATTTTTAAATCTAAAATCTTGGATCCCTAAATACCAACAACACTTTCGTGCAACAATAAAAAATATAGCACCATAGGTTAATGGTTATTGATTTCTAACAAATTTGGCGACCTATACCATGGAAAGAATATGCCAATGTACATGGTCACATGTACTTCCTCCAATTACCCCTTCCATAATGCTCCAAACTAAACTTTGACTAGTAGACAAAAAAAATGAAAACATGAGCCCATGATAAGTATTAAGCACCATACAATAAGATTGACGTACTACCTTTCCATCTAGTCAACTAAATGAGAATAATATAATACTCAATGAATTGAATGAGAATAATATAGTACTCAATGAAAATGATGAAAAAATAATATGCCAACGATTAGCTTATTTCATGGTGTTTAGTATTCATCGTAAGTCCATTAAACCATACTCTTGGATTTTGTCCCCATTTCATGTATTAAAATAATTATATAATACTCTTGCAACATGGTTTATATACCTTAATGCATGTTTAAATGGCCACGACTACTATAAGCTTTAATATTGAATGGATTGTTGAATGAATAGTAAATAATCTCCATTAAAACACCACTTTAATTCATTTATTGTTGATTGTTTTTATCATTATTTCCATTGTTTGCATTCATGCATAGAGTTATTTGCAGCTTCTGCAACTCTTGAAAATTTCACAAACTTAACAACCTTTTTAAATAAGGAATTTTTTTTTATTTTTTTGGTTTAAGGGTTGACATTTATTATAAAAATTATTACAAGAACCTTACGAGTGATCTGAAGGTCAGAGTTCCATGTGGAATAAATCTGATCCTAAACATATATAAACAAAAATTTGAAAATTCATCAAAAAATTGTATGATTAAATATGCCAAATCCCAAATTTTGAAAAATCTCGAAAATTCTAACAAATTATAAATTTAATTTAATTTGTCAATTTTTTTAAAATATGAAAAAATATACAACCAAATTATGCTCAAATTTTACAAACACATGAACAATTAAACCAAGGATTCCCTTCGTTCTGATAACTAAATTACTTCATATTGTCATGGTCACAAGCCAAGTCGTACAATGGCAATCTAGGTTGTATTACCCATGGAGGAGATTGCAATTGCATGCTTATATATTTTTATCCAAATATATGTAACATGAATCAACAAAGTTTTGTCATTGTGATAAAAAAAAAGTTTGTTTTTTTTGTTTTGTTTTTTTTTTACGAGCAAAATCATATTAATAAATGAATTTAATATACATCATGACATATAGTTAAATCTTTCACGAACAAAAATAAACTCAAATCCTAAAATAGTTATACAATTAAAACCCTAATCCTAACAACTAATAACTAAACTCTAATATTTAAAATCTTTCATTAATATATTTATTGATATTTATTAATAGTTTTTTTTTTTTTTCAATTTATTAATATTTATCAATAGTTTTGAAATTATTGATATAGATATTTTCATTAATTAACATTTAAATGAGGAAACTGTGTACTTATAATAAAGTCGCGCTAGAAAAGAATTTATAATTCCTATTACCTCCATTCTCTTTGTTCTAGATTTTCATTACTTAAATGCAAGAATTCTTGTTACATCTGACCTCTTAATATTTAAACCAAATGTAGGAGTCCACCGCATTTACGACTAAATTATCAATAATTACAAAATTAACTTCAAAAACTATTCATATTAGAAGAATGATTTTTCTCACCTTTGCCCCATATCGATTAAGGGCATTCCATCCGAGGTTTTATTTTAGCTATGTGATGATCATAAATTTGAACAAAAACGGAGAGACATAGTGCTTTGCAAAAACATATAGGTCATAGTTCAGCAGGAAAAAACTAAGAAACTGAGTGTTACAATTTAGTATTACCAGAGAAAGAATGTGTTACCTATAAATCAATTGAAAGAAACAATGGATTGGATGAGTGTTCAAAGGTTGCAGATATCTAGAGGTTCTCGTGTCACCTCATCCCACGTAACTCAAAGGTTGTCTCGATAATATAATCCATACTCTTTCCCAAGGGTAAATATAATTGAACCGCCTAAGGGTATTCATTGTAGTCACATTGAAATGAAATCAAATGATTTGATTCCAATCAGGTTAATGGTCGCTTAACAAGTAGATAAATAAATCATATTTAAATTTATTAGGTTATTCTTGGGTTTGAAACTGAAAACTTGTTCAAATACTTTTCATACCATTCATTGGATGATGTATTAGATGAAGAATATTTTATTGAAATCAAATATTGTTCACTCGTTTATTTAAAAATCAACATTTCTCAAGTCTAATTCTAATTTAAACCACCTCTATAGCATAATTAATTAAACAATTACAAATTATGTTACATTTCTAATTTTTTTTTTTTTTTTTTTTTTTTTTTTTTTTTTTTTTTACAAACTATATTGAGATATCAAAAAAGGGGGAGTTCCCAACCATTACAGCCACACTGAGGGCACAAGAAAAAAGTATCAGCTCATCATAAAACTGGAGCTGTTCTGCATCTAGATGAAAACCATATGTTTCCGCCTCCCTGACGGAGGTAATGACGCCACGCAGGGCATAGCAAGGAGTATCATAGTCTGGGGTCTCCTTCAATAAAGGAAAACAACCCCATATAAACAAAAAACATTTAAAAATACATAAGTTATTTGCAGATTTGTAAATAGAAGTCTGCGATCTGGAACAGGAAAAAAAACTAACAACAAATATATACAGAAAAATACAAGAAATAACATAGTGATAATGCCGCGGTATAACTGTCAAAAATGGTGATGAGACCTGGAAGTCAAAAATGCTGTATGTATGGAGGCAGATCAGATCTATAAATCTGCCCCTGTATGTTTTCTTCTATACTCCAGCAGCCCAAATCCTGTTGTAGACCAGCCTTAGATAACTGGTCTGCCTCCTCGTTCCGGTCCCTGTAAATATGGTATAGCAAAAACCTGTTAAAGAAAGTCTTTAGAGTCATGATTTCCTCAACAATAGTCTTCAGAATCTGATTTTGACAAGAAGCTTTTCCGTTAATCCAGTTGATAACATTTAGTGAGTCCCCGAATATCTGAATGGTGTTTATATTTCTGTGTTGAAGCCAACAAAGGAGAAAGCGCAAATCTGAGAGCTCTGCAAAGTTGTTTGTGCCGGAACCCAACCCAACAAAAGCTTTTAATGTGTGTTCCAGGTTGATGAAAATACAAATGCCTGCACCAGCCTTATTATTTTGAGAAGCCCCATCGAAATACCCAATAGGGATACCCTCCTGTATTATGTTGGAATTTTGATTTGGTTTGGGAACTATGTCCTCTGGAGGAGGCAAAGTATTGTAAATTGCAGTGACATTAATGGCAGTGACTGATGGGGGAATGTCCTTGTCTTGGAAAAGACTATTATTTCTGGACAGCCAGACACCCCAAACAAAGATAAGAGGCAAATTCCTCATGTTCCCTTCTGGAAAAGAATGCCACCATTTCGACCAAGAGATCTCCATTGAATCGGCCCCCCACTGTGCGTTGATCTTGAGAAGACGCATGACCTCCACCCAGATCTTCTTTGTGAAAGGACAGGAAATGAAAAGATGGTTGATTGTTTCTTCAGTTAATTTACATAGTGGGCATCTTCCAGGGCCAGCCATGAATCTAGCTTGTAGTGTATCCCAAGTAGGAACCTTCTTTTTCAAAATACACCAAAAAAAGAGCCTCGCCTTGGCAGGACATTTAAGTTTCCAAATATCTTTAGCCCACCAATCCGGACGATCCCAGCCTTTCTTACCCATAAGGAAGTTGTATCCATCCTTTGGAGAGTACGCCCCGGATTTGCTATGTGCCCACATCAAAACGTCTGGTTCATCTTTTATCCTGACATTGGATCTTTGAAGTTCTTTGATGAAGCTCTCCCATTCGTTTTGCCATCTTACATTTAAACCTAAATCAACCACAGTCTTCCAGGCCTAACCCCAGATAGTAGACTGCCCAACTCTTTCCACCTGGTTTAATGTCTGGATACCTTTAGAATCTAGGTGTCTAAGAAATCCA
>APFE030444961.1:11343-30350 GCA_000404065.3 Pinus taeda | reverse complement strand
AAATGGGTGTTCAAGAAGAAGAAAAATGCAGAAGGGAAGGTGGAGAAATACAAAGCTCGGTTGGTAGCAAAAGGTTATTCCCAGGTGCTGGGAATTGATTTTGGTGATATTTTTTCTCCTGTTGCCAAGGTAACTTCTATTAGAGTACTTTTATTTGTTGCTGCTACTTTTGATTTTGAGGTAGAACAGATGGATGTGAAGACAACATTTCTTCACGAGGATTTGGAAGAGGAAATCTACATGAAGCAACCTGAAGGATTTGCGGTGAAGGGTAAGAAAGAACTAGTATGCAAGTCAAAGAAGTCTCTGTATGGGTTAAAACAGTCACCAAGGATGTGGTATCAGAAATTTGATACATTTATATGAGGACTTGGCTTCACCAGAAACAAAGCAGACCATTGTGTGTATTTTAGATTAATTGGTGACCGTGTTATTTATCTGGTCTTGTATGTAGATGATATGTTGTTGGTTGGAAATGACAAAGAAATTATCCAGGATTTGAAGACCCAATTGTCCTCCAAATTCGACATGAAAGATATCGGTACTGCAAACTATATTTTGGGCATGGAAATTAAAAGAGATCGGGCAAAGAGGAAGCTCTGGTTAAACCAGAGGAAGTATGTCGAGACAATATTGCAGAGGTTTAATATGCAGGATAGTAAACCGGTGAAGGTTCCTATTCTTGTAGGTGTGAGGTTATCTGCTAAACAGTGTCCCAAGACACAAGAAGAGGAAGAGGACATGTCCCATGTTCCATATGCAAGTGCCATCGGTAGCTTGATGTATGTAATGGTCTGTATTAGACTAGACATTACACATGTAGTGGGAGTATTGAGCAGGTTTATGTCAAAACCAGGGAAGGAGCACTGGACAACAGTGAAGCGGGTTTTCAGGTTTTTGCGTGGCACTAGTGATTATGGTTTGTGCTACCAAGGAAGACCAGGATTGGACAGAGTGTTGGATATTCATGGCTTTGTTGATGCAGACTGGGCTGGAGATCTGGATCAGAGAAGATCCACAAGTGGGTATGTGTTTAACCTATTTGGAGGTGCAACTAGTTGGATGAGTAAGAAACAATCTGTAGTGGCACTATCAACTACAGAGGCAGAATACATGGCAGCCACTCAAGCAAGCAAGGAAGCAGTTTGGTTGCAGAGATTTTGTTCAAGTATGGGGTTAGTACAGGGAGCTATAAGGATAGACTGTGACAGCCAAAGTGCAATTTTCTTGGCAAAGAACCATGCTTATCATTCAAAGAAAAGCACATTGATGTTCAGTATCACTTTGTGAAGGATATGATAGAAGAAAAACAGGTGTTGTTCGTAAAGGTGGACACTTTGAAGAATATTGCAGATGCATTAACAAAATCTGTGAGCTCTGAGAAGTTCTCTTGGTGTAGAGAAATAATGGGTGTTTCAGGGCTGGAAAAACGACTAAGCTCTCCGGTGGCCCCCTATGGAAAGAAAACAACAAGTGGGAGATTGTTGGGTTGTGTTATATTCTTTCCACGTAGTTAACAGGGGGTTTGAGGGGTACCCGTAACCCCACTTTATGGGGTCTGGGGCAGCGCCCCGAAAAATTCTGGTTTTAGACCCTATGTTAGGTTGGGCGGATCCACCTATGGTTTTGTGCATGATTTTTCCACATGTTTTTTGGACGCGATGGTTTTCGGTCCATGGTTTTGGACGCGATGGTGTTTCGGTCCATGGTATTGGATGCTTCGGCATGTATAAATATGTATTGTAACATTGAAAGGAACATAATGAAAAATCAAGCTGGTAGTCCCAGTTTTGGGATCCAGTGGGAAATCTCTGTGTATATGTGTTTTATGTGTTATGCTCTCGCATTTTTATTTTTCCTGTGATTTAGAAATCGTATGCAGGTAATTTCTGTACGGGGTTAAAACCTACAAGAAGGAACAAGCAAGGAACTAAGCGAAAGATTGAGGTTGGTATTCTTCGCTCTTCTCCTATCTACTTCTCATAAAGGAAAATGAAAGTGGCTTTAGTTTGTTTGTTTCTAAGATAGCTACATATCGTAGTGGGGCTAACAGCTCTGCATGGACACTAGTTTTCCCGATAACAAAATGGCGACTCCACTGGGGACCAAATAGCTTGTTTGTTTGTCTATATTTTTTTGCTTTATAAACTAAAAACAGAGCCTGAAGTCAAGCCAGCTAGCCTTCGAACTGCATTTGCTATGCAAGTGCAAAGTAGATCAATGCTGCTTCAATCTATCTTCGGGTTTTGTTTATAAACTGAACAATTGATTTGCAAACATCCTAATTTCCCTGGTGGTGGCTCAAGTAACCTCATTAGATCAGCCCCTATGATTTGTATTTACTGACTATCATTAGCTCAGCCTAAATCCCTGAACTAAGCTGCAAACTGTGACCAAGAACCAAGTTGAACTCTCATCCCTGGACCATCGCACCTTCTCCTCTTTGGAATCTGGATGCATCGCACCTCCTGTGTGCAGTAGGTGGGATGCATCGCTCTTTCCCTGTGTTACAAGTGCGATGTTCAGATAAGACTGTTTCTGCCTCCAGATTTTGGTTTTTGTTCACTCTCTTTAGCTTTATTCAGGATTTTTGCTGTCTGTGATCAGTATACCACTATGGAAACTCCCTTCCTTTGCATGATTTAGCCTCCATTGTACAAAGAACTGTAAATTTTTTTATGTACTGTTCGCCATTTACGATTCTCCTTTACAAAGAAGTAGTATAATCAAACCGTTGTCTTTCGATTTGGAAGTGTCACAAGTGCCATTTTCAGTCAAAGAAAAGAATCCTACTGTTCTTGATGGTTGATTACACTGTTACTCTTGTATTTGATTTGAATTAATAGTTTTTCAAGTGTCGAAAGAAGTTTTCAATTCAAAATCGCAAAGTGTCGTAGTTTTTTTCCTTTTGTCTTTTGAAAAGAAAGTTGTTAGTATTGTCGCTTTGAAAAGATAATTCAAATTTGTACTTGGCATTCCTTTTGTCATTCACACATTAAGAAAGTGAAAAAAAATACATGCATGTGCATTTGCATTTAGACTGCTTGTTGATTCTGATTTAGGACAGTGCATCTAGTGTGTGCTCTCTGCTCTATGTTGAAATAATCTCGCTTCTCTTTCCTTAGTAGCTAGGATTTTCATTGCAAAAAGAATATTAAACAACTGTTTATCATCTTAGATTGCATTTTAGGAATTATATATCTACATCACGTGGTGAACTTGAAAGGAAAACTTCTTAAGAAAGATCAACTATAAAATAAATTCAATGAACATAGAAACACTTTGGAACCTAACACACAACATTTAGAAGTCTAGGCTAGAGACGTATTTCGGCGTCGTAAAGCCTGGTAACTATTGCTTTCATCGTAGGTTGGGTGATTCCTCCTCTTTGAGGCGACAAGTTCCAGTATAGACTTGTGCTCCCACGTACCGTCAAGTATATATTGGGAGACCACAATAGGCTATATCCTTTATCCTTAGGAAGTCGTGTCTGTCGCCCTATCGATCGCAATGCACTGAACACAGTGTTTGGGAAGATTGACTGTCGTACCATAAAAAGTATTCTGTAGTTTTGTGATTGGTTTGGTAATCCCTCTATCTAGATTTCCAGAGTAGTGTCTTTCATTCCTTTTCAAACTCCTTAAAGGAAAAGGTCCATCTGAGCACTTGTCACTTCAGGCTCATTAAAAAGTGAAGGTGAGTAGAGTCATCTTTAGATTTTTCTTGGCTCTTAAAAATTGAAAAAGCAAGTTGTGTCAAAGCGTCTAAAATTCATTTAATTCAGAATCATATTTCCCTTTTATTTTGAGTTGATCGAGTACTCCGCAATCGTGGAAGAAAGTCAATCGAAGCCCCATCGTTCACAGAGATTAACGAGTCAACCATCTTTGACTCTGAAAATGAAACTATTCCAGACAAAGCGAACTCATTTAACCAGATCAAAGTCCCCTGGTTTGCTTGGAACTTGTGTTCCGACATCCTTAGGGACTCCGGTTACTCCAACCATCTCTGGTACCCCTGCTTGTATAGAAGAAGTTCCGCAGCCACAAGAGGACATTAGAACTGATCCTAATGTAATGGTAAATGCTTCTATTCCTGAACTGGCTCCATCTACAGCTTATTTGAAAGGTGTTACCCCTCCAACAACTGTCGCTACAGAGTCTATACCTTCTTCGACACCAGAAATATTTTACAGACCTGACGGTCTAGCTCTCCCACCTAGATTGATTGCCATAGAAGAGATTGTGGAGGATCCCCCATCCAGTACTCCATTGCATTTTGGAGCCGGGATCACCCTATATCCTTCTTCATCAGAAGTTAGTCTCCCTTCATCGCAAGTTCCTATAGAATCGCTAAGAAATCTTTTGGATAGACTAGATATGTTTGAACAACCGTCGACATCTAGGACTGTGTCAACTAATGCAACAACAGTAGAACCTCCTGCTACTACTCCAACAATTTTCGCTGGTGTACCATCTATCCCAACTATCTCTTAGCCACTAGATGGAGTCCATCCAGGGATTGTTTCGACAGTATGGTCTATTCCCATTTGTTCGTCCGGAATAATATCCGAAATCTCTTATGTTGAGTCTCACCAAATTGATCCTTCGCAATAGTATCGATTTGGACAGTCTGGTCCCCAAAGGCCAATCATTCCTTTGAGCACTGGATTACCACCATATGGGGGGCAGTATGCCCTTTCATTGTTTCCTTCGGGAGAAAAACCATATGAGAGTTCACAACAAAATTCGGGTCATGCTGGAATTACATCTAATGGTTAGGTGATAATACTGCCTCAACAACCAAGAGTTGTATACTCAATGCAACAAAGTCTACCTATGTCTAATATCCCCACTACACCGGCTATTGTGACGGTGTCACAAGTACAAGCATTGCCTGTTGTATGTCAACCTCAAGTTTCTCAGGTCGTAATACAACAACCTCTTGTCTCCATGATGCAACCACAATCACTGATTAGTGGCTCCTTAACTGGAGTGACCCAGGCTCAAACGGGTACTATTACCCCTCATCTTGGTCAAAAAACCAGTATTGGACAACAACAAATGGCTTCACAACCATGGCTGGTACAATATCAACAACCACAATTACAACAAGCTTACCAATGATTTGAGCAACAAATATTTGCAAGTAATGGGCAGCTGTATAGTCAAAATGATCAACATCAATCATATCATAATGGTTATGCCCATCAACCTTACCAAAGTTATCAGCATCAAATGCATTATGCTAGTATGCAAAGACCCACTGCTCAGGCAATCCCATCTTATCCTGGCTATGCTTCGCCGAACCTAAATCAGCAGTTGCCCTTCGTGGCAACTTTAGAGTTACTGGATCTAAATCGACTAACAAATGATCCAATTGAATATGCCCCTTGGTGGTCAGTGATTCCTCATAAACTTCCGTCAGATATTCCTAAATTTAATGGAAATCCGGGTAAAGACCCGTCGAATCATGTGATGACCTTTCATTTGTGGTTT
This sequence comes from Pinus taeda, assembly GCA_000404065.3. NCBI lineage: Eukaryota > Viridiplantae > Streptophyta > Pinopsida > Pinales > Pinaceae > Pinus > Pinus taeda. The sequence continues at coordinate 24,852 of APFE030444961.1, read as the reverse complement.
TCATCCAACACTCTAAATGATGATTCGATTAGGCTTCACCTTTTTCAGTGAACGTTAACTAGTCCGGCAGCAAAATGGTACATCGAATTGCCTAGAGCTTCATTCGATAACTTCAGCGCCCTTGCCACAACCTTTTTAACCCATTTTCAGTTACCAATAAGGTATGAAACAGGAACAGAACTTCTTACCAATTTCAAACAGACAACGGCCACCCACATATCTGATCATATTCATGAGTGGTGATGTCATCGTAGAATGGTAAAAACATATGTTCCTAATCAGCTACTAGCTGAATGGTTTATTAAGTCATTGTTACCTTCTATCACAGAAGATGTGGCAAAGGGAGGGGTTGTCACTGAAGAGAAAATTATCGCTCGTGCACAATATCTAGACTTGATCTATACTCAGTTTGGCACGCTCTACGACAAAATCCCTGATATTCCTAGACCAGAGTTTTCCATTCCTCCTCCTCCTAAATCAAACAAAGACTCTCATGTCAACGATGGTGTGATAGGTACGTCTAGCACAAAAACCGTAAAGGCTACATCAAAGAAAGCTCGTACGGTTTCTAGTCAAAATGCAAGTGAATAATTTCTCGCCTCGAAGGTAAACGCCGTGTCGATTGACAAAGGCAAATAACTAAAGCAAGCAGGAGGCAAGAAGAAAAAGAAAGGGAAAATGAAGAAATAGGAGGAGTCGTCTCCTGAAAAATCTTCAGCAAACCATTCTAGAGAAAGGAAACCAAGTCATCCATGCTTTATATACAATGAGGATCATTGGACGAAAGGCTGTCCACATAAAGCTGAGCTTAGCAAACTCTTAAAGAATTCAAAAAGCTCAGCGGTATTGACTAATCTGTTTCCAAACCTAGGAACCAATCTGGTTGCTAGTGACAATGCTTCCCCATCCCAAGTGCTTATGTTGTCCATTTCAAAATAGCAAAATGATGCTTTGATATTGATAAGGAATAAATATTACGAGAATCCATAGCTGTCGAACAACAAGGCTAATGATCAACCTAGTAGTTCGACAACAACTTCGACCGAAGTTGTGCCACCCATAATTCCTAAGCTAACGATAAAGCCACCAAAAGGGAGTAGTACAGAAATCAACATTTAATCCTTGTGCCACAGTGGCACATAATTATAATATAGTAGAGGACCTGGCCTAATCGCCATCCGCTATGTAGACACTTGAGGTACTGCAAAATTGCCCCTCCCAGAATCAGGCTCTATTATCAGCAATAGGTGGGATTGACCCAGCAAATTCCAATCTTGTGACCTTTAATCATAAATGATATGACCCTGAGTTACCGGCTCAACTCACTTTCCTTATTCAAGTGAAAGCCCTCAACAAAATTGTTCATCAAACAATTATTGATGAGGAGGCATCTACATGTATTATGTCAATGAGTTTCTGGAAAACTTTAGGCTCACCACCCTTGTTGTGATCGTCAATGACGTTAAAAGCATTTGATGGATGAACATACACTCCATATGGGATTTTAAGTAACTTGCAAGTCGAGTTGGGGGGAAAGACAGTAGAAATTGACGTTGAAGTTATCGATGGAAACCTCGATTACATTATCCTACTAGGAAGGCCCTGGATTTATGATATGGATGTTGTTGTGTCAACATACTTTAGAAAGATTGCATTTCCTTTCCAAGGAGGAATTACAATCGTCGACCAACAAACCTTTCTCCCCAACAGTTCACAAGTTACAGGAAGCATCCCGATGATCCATAGAAGTTCTCAATTGCTTCAAAATATTGGAGTAGGCCTCTTAAAAGACCCTACATTGATGGGTACTTTTGCTCTACCGCCTCCAAGTAATCTGGCAGAAGTAGCCGCAGTGGAGACCTGCAATATGATATCTTCTATATCTAAAAGATTTAGAATATTCCCGAACATTTTGTCAGCATGGATCATCGCCATTTTAGAAATATTGTAGCAATCAATTTTCTTGGCCTAGGGGGCAAACCCAAGTCAATGCTCATCGATTGTTTGGATAGATAAGACTAAGAAATATGGCACCTCTTCAGATCCTTGGTCGCATGTACATTCTATAGATGAAGGAATCATTCAGTTAATGATGATAGGAAAGGCACCATGGGAAGATTACCACCATCATTCCCATCTTCTGGATTACCACGAAGATTATTCCAGCAAACTTAACCATCCTTCAGTTTTTGATTTTCTATCAAATACTGTAAACGATGGATTTTGAGGATGGTTATTATCTCATGTCGACCTCGTTAAAAAATGAAACAAGGAGTTATGAGGATAGTTGTTTTACTGTGTCAATCTCATTAAAAAATGAAACAACTCCCTTTCCAAATTGAGTCTTTGATTACAATCTCGTAAAATCCAAGTCGAGTCTTTCAAAGATCTCGAAGGTAAACCTTCATTCCAACCACCGTGTTGAATGCAATGAAGCTTGGGGGGTATGAACTTCGATTTGCGTTATTATACTAGGGGCATGCAAACTTATCATGAGCAGTGTTACCGCCAGGTTCAAGCTCGTTAAAAAATAAACCTGCCACGAGTAGTGTTATCGCAAGGTTCAAGCTCGTTAAAAAGTAAACCTGCCACAAGCAGTTTTACGCAAAGTTCAAGCTCGTTAAAAATTAAACCTAAGAACTGAGCATATGTTCCACCAGAGTTTAAGCTCATTAAAAAATGAACCAATCTTTGGTAAATAACCATTGTGAATGCATTATCATCAACTTTTGAGCCTTGGTCATGTTCTTACCATCACCTCCACTCTGTTTTAGTCGATCATATGCCTCCATTTGATTGTTTACCCTTTTGAGAAACAGTTGCGACGAGTGATTCTATTAGCCATCCTTGTAACAATGCCATGAATGGAAAATTCCAAACCTTACCTAGAACCAGCTGCTACCCAAAAATATCACTCGTTCCTCAAAAATGAGTCTCCTTTAAGCTCTTTTCATCTGACTCGTAAAATATGAAAAGATTGCTGAGCAATTGGCCTCTCCAGCTCATTAAATCTATCAGAAGTGCTATCCCTCCTCTAGATTTTAATCTTTTTGGATGTGAGGGATTATTACACAAAAAGATCGAGAACTTGTCTTGTTCGGCTTGTTAAAACTATCGAAAATTCATCCCTTTCATATTATTTTATACTTTTTCGGACTTAAGGGATTATATGACGAAAAAGGATTACTGGAGTTTCCTTTCTGTCCCTTTTCAGACTCTCTAAAATTGAAAAAGGATTGAGTTGTCTTTGTCGTTAAACTCGTTAAAACCAATAGCGACAAACTTGTCCATATAGACAAGAACGAGTTTCATTGTTGCCAGGCTTGTTAAAACATAGCGACGGGTTTGCCCGAAGAGAAAATTATAGAACAAGCATATGTTATCCTCCTCAAGCTTGATAAAAATAAAGAGGTACTGGTCAGCAATGACTGGGAAGAGAACTTGAAGAAACTTTATTGGTAGCAAGTCGCTCTTGAACATGACACTTTCACTCCATCACCATGATTGAGTCAGGTTGGGTTATTTCATTCACAGGTCATATTACTGTTATAGCTCCAAATCTCACTCTTGTGGTTTGTGATGCTGCACTCATGGCCTATGGCAACTCCTCCTTCCAGACCTGGTCCCAAATTTAAAAAACAGTGTTTTATTCCCTATACGCGACATTTCCCTGAGCTAAACCGTGTATACGCGAGTCTGTGCATACCCAACCCGCGTATATGTGTTAAAATACTTAAAAAATATATAAATTTCCTTAATTTCAGGCAGAGATCACGGGTTTTACCTATTGATTACCTGTTAGTGGCTGTGGCTCAACTGTTCCCAACGAATTCCAAACTAAAAGACTACTTTGGGAGAAGTATAAAAAGGCTTCAATGGGAAGGCCAAAGGGAGGAGAGAAGAGAGAGAAAGATTATTATGTTGAGATTTCCCTGACCAAGTCTGAAGATCCTAGTGCGTCCTGCACTTCCCCCATTCTACAAGAAACCCTTGTTTCCTTGTGTGTGTTGATGTTTTCATACTACTTGAGATATCATGGAGTAAGTCACGGAAGGAGTTTGTTAAAGGCTTGAGACTGGACGAATCCGGGAGACGGTTTCGCTTGGAGCCTGCGAAAGGATGAATCAGGTGAAATTATTCCTTTCTGTACTTTATTTGTCTATAATAAAAGAAACACATGTCTTTGTTCCTGATATAGATATTCTTCATGTTTATGATATTCATGTTATGATTCATATGTGAACGGTTGTTTAATTGCATAACTAACTACCTTTCCTTATAATATGGAGATGGTTTCTTTGTGATGTTTAGTCCATATACTGCTGTACTTTCTTGAATTGATTGTTTTGTAGGTCAAAGGAGCAAAAGGAACTCCAAGAAGGGTTTAGACTCTGGAAGGCTCTTCTCAAACATAGGACCTTAGGTACACCCCCTATCGTAGAGTTTGCTTATAGTAGCATTATAGTTGTATGGAATGTGTGTTTCTTTGTATAGATAACCTCCAGTCTGCTAGGGTATCCACCCAAGACCTTAGGGGAGTTTATCCCACAACAGAATTGGCAACTCCGCTGGGGACAACACTATTGTTGTTCCTAGTTTGGGTGTATTCAATCCAATCAGGGCTCAGTTGTCTGTTTACCTTCTGTTGCTGTGTAGTCAGTGCCTGAATTGTGAGCTTTGATCAGTTTTTTCCAGACTGTCTTTTGTTTTTCTTGGAAGCTTTTATACACGTTGTTTTCTCTGTTTACAGAGGCGTATATACACATCTTTCCTTAAGTGAAACTGTGTATATGCATGTTTCCTTAAATATTGTCGCGTATACACGCATCTGTGTGCAAACACAGTCGCATATATCTTTAATTTTTCAAGATTTTTAAAGTCTTTTTGTTTCTGGAAGTTTGTATGCTGGTCTGATTCTGTTTGGAATAGTTACTGTTTGGTCACAGTCTTTAGTTTTACAACAAGCATCTTGTTTCAAATTCTCTCTGATTGTGAAAAGTTTGGCCTTGTTTGTTGGTCTTGCAAACGTCATTTGTTTTTTCTTAAGCACACAAGGTTTCTTGCAAGGAATCTTGGCTTCTCTGTGTCTTCAGGGCAGGAAGATTCATTTCAATCTTTGCGTTGAGTTTTGTTTTGGTGAATTTTTGGTTTGCATGCCCAAACTTTATTTCTATGACCATCTACTTTGCTTGCTTTATGAAAGTTGTTGGTTCACGCTTTCTTGAAAGTTGTCTTTTCAATATTTTGGTTTTCATTGCCAAGCTCATCTCGCTGCTTGTTGATTGTTAAGAGCATTTCGAAGCACCTTTTTTGTTGAGTTCTCACTTGTTTTGTGTTGCAAACTCGCAAAGTGTTGCATTGCCTATTCTTCGGTCATCAAGTTTCAGTCTTGTTAGAGCGTTTTTGAAAATTCGTTTTTGTGTTGTTTTGCTTTCTTGAACTTTGTTTTGATTGAGTTTTCCTTTTGTTGAGTGAAAGTGCCTATTTGTTTGTCTTCATCTTGTTTTTAGTGCTTAGACAAAATAAGCAAAAAAAACTTATATTCCATCTAAACATTCTAAGTGGCAAATCAAAAATCGATAAACAAGCAACTTTCATTTCTTGATTTAAGAGTAGTTTTGAATTTTGCATCGGCATGTACTTGTTGCATTAGGATTAGTTTTTGCATCTTTCTAGGCATCTATAGTTTTGTTAGCTTTTGTGAGTGTGAAGTTTGAAGAAAATAAAAGAAAAAGTTGTAGCTTTATTTTAGGTTCCTCTGAACCCTATAGAAATTTCTTTTCATCGAAAAACGAAAACAAGTGCATTTGCATGTAGTTTGGTTTTTACTAATTTTTTTTTTGCGTCAAAACACCACTAGTTTCACTTCCGCTTATCTCGTGACTTAAATAACAACCCATTAAAATCAAGTGCTAATTTAAAATATACTAGAACTTTTTATAATTGTCAAGTTAGACACACCAACAAGTTTTAGGATATTTTAGGGCCTTGGATTAGGTGAGTGGAGAGTTAACTCTCCAACGCCATTTTAAACTGTCAAACATAAGAGTCTGAATAGTGAGTGAAAATCCAATAGCATTAGGAAGACCAGGAAAGCTTCGGATCTGGGAGTTAAGCATGAGGGTTTGTAAAGACAGGGAAGAGAGATACCCCCTTTCCTACTTGTCTGAACTTACCTCACGAATGTTCTACCTGGCTTCTGATACGAGTTGGTAACCTTAGTTGCTACTCCTAGGGATCTACATAGGTGGCTAGGGAGGGGAATCTCGTGGCACCTGAGGTCAACGTTGTATCACTCTCAGCGGTACTACTGGAGGGCACCCTTGTGAAGCTTGGGGGATTGCACCGGCGCAGGTTGTTGTTAGGAGGTCAGCGTAACTTCCTCTGTTACCTTTGCTGATAGGACTGGGCTGTCATTATTCTAGACTATCTTTGGAAGGCCCCTTACTTCACTTTCTCGTATTCTGGTGTCTGGTCCTAATCACCCGGAGCGGAAATACTTGGAAGTTGTTTGACTGGCTGATATCTTTAGGGACTTTATAGTGTGTGCTTTGTGCTCCTAGTTGGTCTAGCTTTCAATTTTTTGAGTCTTTAGTTAGATCTTAACAAGAAATTCAAAGTGGCTAATCGATCACCTAGACGGTCTCATAGACTTCGTGGTCTTTCACCACCAAGTTTAGAGCCTTCACCTAGAAGGTGCAAAGGTAATACTGCCAGTGGGTCTCGTCCCATGGCAGCTGACGCATCGGGGATTGATCCTCCTCTCGGGGGCATCAGTGTTCAAGATAGACTTGGTACTTCCACAAAACAAGAGAGAAATACTCCAGTACTTTCTCGAGTTCTCTTTCGGGCAGAAGATAACGTAGAGGTAGAATAACTCTTAGAATCATTAGCGGCTCTGATTCTCCCCTACCTTCTAGTCATCCAGAAGTGTTACAATACGTTGGGCCTCCAATGCATCGACTGTTAAGTCCAGGTCACATTACGCACTTACCATCGATGACCACTACTAGAAGCATGACTTCCACTACAAGTGCTACGACTATGCAGACTCCAAAATCTGTACACAAGGGGGAGGAACTATTTCCATCCCCTCTGCTTCTTTATTCGGGTCTTTTTCTAGCACATCTTTAGTTGGGTCTACCTCCATTCCTTCTATGAGTGGAAACTCCCAAACCAATGCTTTTAGTTCTGGATTTTTCCCATTTGGCACCTATTCCTAGGGTATTCCGTCGGTTCCGTTTAGTGCCGCCACATCCATGATGGGAGGATCGGCTTCATTCTAAGGTTTTCCTTTTGGAAGTGGTCATATACCACATTCCAACCCAACAATTGGATCTATGCCTTTCTCTACTTTTGGGCAAAGTAGCAATCCTTTTCAAGGTTGGACTAACCCTGTGGTTAGTAGTGCGGGAACTGGGAAACCATTTGTCGGCCAACAAGGGAATAGGCCGTACTCCACGGTTAGTTCATTCAGAAGTATTCCTTCCCTAGCCTCTACTTGCAATCCTTATCAGGGGTTGTCAACTCCTTATAATCCTTTAGGAGGAAACTTCGCCGATTATGGAGGTTTTGCAGCCGGAGTTGGTCAAACTCCGAGTTATGCTGGATCACAAGGATTGCCTTTTGGTTCAGCTGGTTTTGCTGGTTACTTTGAGCAGCCTGGTGCCTTCCAAAATCTAGGCCAATCTTTACAGAGCTTTGAGGGCTCCGCCCAGTCTGGGTGGAATCCCCAAGGTCCTCATAGGCTTTCGTTTCTGGCAACTCTGAATTTGCCAGACCTCACAAAGTGAACGAACGATCCAATCAAATATAATCCGGCCTGGCCTCCGGTACCAACCAAACTCCCTTCGGACATTCCAAAACTCAAAGGAAAGGGCGATGAAGACCCAGGCGATCATGTAACCACATTCCATTTGTGGTGCTCGTCGAACTCCCTTATTGATGATTCAGTGAGGTTGAGACTTTTTCAATGCACCTTGACTGGTAATAAGTCCAAATAGTATATAGAGTTGCCAAGGGGTAGCTTTACATCTTTTGCTGACTTAGCTAACATTTTCCTAAATCATTTCCAGTTGCCTGTCCATTATGATGCCGGAACTAAACTTCTAGCCACCTTTCGTCAGGACATGAAAACTCACATTTCTGACCATATTCAGGAATGGAGACAGAGAAAGAGGCTCATTAAAGCCGAAATCCCTCCAGAGTACCGTCTCGAATGGTTTCTGAAATCTTTACAACCTGAGATCTCTAAGGATGTCTCCATGTCCAGAGTCTATTATGAGGAGCAAGTGATTTTTAGGGCCTAGCAATTAGAATTGATCTACTCTCAGTCTGGGATCCTACAAAAATACTTGCCAGATGCTCCTGAGTCGAAGATTGACATAGCCAAGTCGAAGCCAGGTCCCCATACCGATGGTGTAGTTGGATCGGTAGACACAAATGCGATGAACATGTTGAGCCAATTGCAAAAGTTGTCATTGCAAACTACTTCAAACAACCAAGTCACATCATCTAATACTTCATCTTCCCAAACCCCTTTGATTAATGCTGTCCAATCTAATAACCCCAAAGGAAATCAAAACTCCAATGGGAAAAAGAAAGGACGAGGTAAGAAAAAGAATCAGGATGGGAAGGCTGACACAAATAAATCCGGCAATAATGCTGGTGGGGGTAGAAATGAGTCTAGAAAGAAAGTCAAGTTTCCATGCAAGTTGTGTAGTGGAGAAGATTTAACTCATCTCTACCTGAAGATTCAGGATGCTCAGAGCTTGTTAGGGTGGCAAGGGGCTTCTAGTTCTTAAGCTGTGTTAACCAACCCTTTTCCCCAAGGGCAGCAATTACTTTTTGGCACGAGTTCAAATCTTGGTACCTCCTCTGGGGGCAGCCAGGAAGGGGAAAAATCATCAAATGTTTTCATGATGGGTTCTAATGTCCAAGTGGCTACTCAGTCACGTGATTATGGTGAAGCCAAAACTTCCAAGGACAAAACTGCTCCCGGAAATACTGACCTTCATATTGAGTGACCCCCTGTTGAGACTATACCACGGATACTGAAAGGTTCTGCTAAACGCACGACTATTAATCCTAATGCTAGGGCTGCCCATAATTATTCCATTGTGGAGGATCTAGCCCGAAGTCCATGTGCCATGTCCACTTTAGAGGTTCTCTAGTCGTGTCTGGCTCAGTGAAGTGCTTTACTCTCGGCAATTGGGGCAGTTGATCCAACCAACTCTTTGGTGCTCACTTTTGACATGTTGAATGTCAAAAAGCGACTCCCTCATCACATGGCTTTTCATATCAAGTCTACATACCGAAAGATTAACATTTTTCGCACCGTTATTGATGAAGGAGCTTCCACGTGTGTCATGTTGATGTCATGTTGGAAGGCCATTGGATCTCCTTCGGTTGTTCCTTCACCTACCCTCCTGACTGTGTTTGATGTCCATTCTCACAAGCCGCATGGGATTATCCCGACCTTTCCTATATGTGTTGGAGGAAAGGTCGTCAATATTGAAGTAGAGGTCATAAATGCTAACCTAGACTATAATCTCCTCTTAGGAAGGAACTGGGTATACGAGATGGATGCCGTCGTTTCGACTCTCTTTCGTGTCATTTGCTTTCCTCATGAAGGGAAAATCATTAAGGTTGATCAGTTGGATTATTTTCTAGTTGATCCTCAAGCAATTTCTGAGTCTACTATCCCCTTAGTGGATAACCCTCGCCTGCCTACTGATAATCTAAGAGTTGGGATGTATTCCTCATTGATGGGTACCTTTGATTTTCCCTCTCCTATCACTAGAATCAATGTCGTTTCATCATCTGAGTCCTCTCGAGAAGAGTTCTTCAAAACTCATTATTTTTCAGACCCTTGGACCTTGCCTCCACCTACGACCACATTAGCTGAAGGACAAGTTAATGGAATGGCATTCCCTATGTCTGCGGTTGAGCTTAGATATCAGTCTATCGTTAACTCTGCAAATGACCATTCTACTCCTTTTTCCGAAGAGGAGCTAGATGGTCATGTGGCCCCGTCTTGGGCCTTTGATTCCACCTCCACCTTGGACTGCTTAGATACGGTTTTACCTTCTGAAGAAGCAATCCTCGAAGTGATGATGGGTGTAGATCGACCTTGGGAAGACTTACACCATTGTTCATATTTCCTTCCTCCATTGTAGGAAGTGGAATCTAGGTTCTCCAAGCTATTCACTAGTGATGTTTGTAAGATATCAAATCCTTTGGCTCCAGCAAACTTTCGTGCCGAAGGTAATATGTCGGTGATTTCGGAAACGATATCTATAAACATCTCTAGGGACCCCAACATGATCGAGAATATCTTCATCGGAATTGAATGTTCCCCTGAAGAAGTTCAAATTTACACCGACCTTTTCAAGGAATTTCAAGATGTATTTGCTTGGTCTTATGAAGAAATGCCTGGCATCGATCCTTCTATTGTTCAACATGAGATCAAGACAGATGAAAACGCCAAGCCGGTTCATCAAGGGCTTTGACCGGTTAATCCTAGGAAAGCGAAAGCCATTAAACTGAGGTAGAGAAGCTGCTTAAGGCGGATTTTATATACCCTGTTCCTCTTACCGACTGGGTTTCTAATCCAATCCCTGTGGATAAAAAGCAAGGAACAATCCGAGTATGCATCGACTTTAGGGACCTAAATAAGGCTTGTCCAAAAGATAATTACCCCACACCATTCATTGATCAGATTATTGACAAGTGTGCAGGTAATGAGATTTTTTCCTTTATGGACGGTTTTTTAGGTTATAATCAAATTTCTATCCGTCCTGAGGATCAATATAAGATGACTTTTATATGTCCCTGGGGTACTTTTGCATACAGATAGATGCCGTTTGGTCTCAAAAATGCTGGAGCTACTTTCCAGCGTGCCATGTCATATGCTTTCCACGACATCAAACATATCATCGAAGCATACTTGGACGATCTCGCTGCTCGTTCTCAAAAGAGAATTGATCACCCCAGTCACCTTCGAATGGTTTTTGAGCAGTGTCGTTTTTATAAAATCCGGTTGAATCCCAACAAGTGCGTTTTCGCAGTTACGTTCGGTCGGTTGTTAGGGTTCATCGTGTCAAATGAAGGGATTAGGGTTGATCCCTTCAAGGTGGAAGCAATAGTCCAGTTGCCTCCCCCGTCCTCCATTCGACAACTTCAAAGTCTTCAAGGGAAGGCTAATTTCTTAAGACGGTTTATAGCGAACTATGCCCAGATCACTAAAGGTTTTATGCATTTGCTCCGCAAAGGGGTTCCATTCATGTGGGATGAATTTGTGTAGCGGTCATTTGAGCTTTGAAAAAGGAATTAGTCTCTGCCCCGCTTTTGAGTCCACCGGATTATGGTAGGGACTTCCTTTTATCTCGCTGCAGTAGAATCAACCATTGGTATGGTTCTCGTTCAGGAAGATGATGCTCTCATAGAGCATGTGATTTATTATTTGAGTTGAGGCTTGATAGGTCCTGAACTTCGCTACTCTCTGGTTGAGAAGTTGGCCTTGGCAGCTATCCATGTTGACCAGCAACTCCGTCATTATATCTTGCTACACAAAACTTTTGTCTTGGCAGCAGTCAATCCGTTTCAGTTTGTCCTCAGTAGGCGAGTGATTGGGGGCAAATATAATTGATGGATTGTCATTTGACAAGAATTTGATCTCGAGTTCTTGTCCGCTAAAGCCAAGAAATCTATGGTTTTTTCCGAGTTAATTTCCGAGCTGCCTTGTGGAGAGGAAACTGTTTATGAGGAAAGTTTTCCCGACGAACATTTATTCCTCATCTCTTCACTCGACCCTTGGTATGGAGATATCGTTGTTTATCTCGAAACTTCGAAGTTTCCCTCTACTTTCTCTAAGGATGAACGTCGCAAATTACATCACCTCGCTAAAAATTATGTCATCATTGGTGATACATTATATTTTTGGGGGGTTGATTCAATCCTTCAGCACTGTTTAGCCTTAGAGGAGGCAGAGTCAGTGCTAAATGACTGCCACAGTGGAGCTTGTGGTGGTCATCTATCAGGGCTTGCTACAACTCAGTGTATCTTGTGTGCTGGCTATTTTTGGCCTTCGCTCTTCAGAGATTGTGTTGAAGCGGTCAAACGCTATCACCCGTGCCAAGTTTATACTCGGAAGATGTGTGCACATCCAGCTCCTCTTTTTCCCGTTGTCACTGTCGGTCCCTTTACTAAGTGGGGTATTGATTTTACGACTTGTAATCCGCCTTCAACAGCGAATCACAAGTATATTATCGTTGCCATAGGCTACTTCACGAAGTGGGCTGAGTCCATGCCCACTTATAAAAATGATAGTGAGACAGCGGCATTATTCCTTTTTAATCAGATTATCTCAAGGTTTGGTATCCCAAGAGAGATTGTCATTGACCATGGCAGTCATTTCCAGAATCAACTAATGTCTGAATTGGCTCTCAAATTAGGTTTCCGGCAGGAACATTTGTCTCCTTATTATCCTCAGGCCAATGGACAGGTCAAGGCAGTAAACAAAACTCTTAAGACGATCCTACAAAAGACAATTGACAAGAATCGATCCAATTGGCATCTTATGTTGTATCTGGCTCTATGGGCATACCGAACCTCCATCAAGACTGCTACAGGTTTTACACCTTTTCAGTTAGTTTATGGGTTGGAATCTATCTTTCCTGTCGAATGTTAAATTCCATCTCTTAAGTTAGCTATTGAGCTTCTTCCAGAGACCTCTAGTCTCGAAGAGCGCCTCCTTCACTTGGAACATCTCAATGAGCAGCGTCGAGATGCAACCACAGTAAATGAGGCTCATAGAAAAGGGTTAAAACCCAGTATGATAAAGCTGTCCGACCTCGTGTCTTTTCTGAAGGTGACCTCGTCTTGGTCTACGACCAAGATAAGGACACCTTGGGGGCAGGAAAATTCAAACATATGTGGTACGGTCCCTTCATAATTAAACGAGTTTTAACAAAAGGGTCATATGAGTTAATCGATTTCGAAGGAAACAAATTGGTGGAGCCTCGAAACGGGCTCTACCTTAAGAAGTACTTTGCTTCAGTAGCAGCTAGGCAATGGCTTCTTTGTACATTATGTATATTTGTACATTTTTTATCAAGAGTTTTTTATATCAACACTTTTTGGTCTGCTTTGGCAGGTGTTGATGGATGACTTGGTCTATTTTGGATTCGCCGATGGTGCTATTCGGCACACTCGGAATCTTGCTTCCGCAACCTGGGTACTTTATTATCCAATTGGTCAATTGATGGTATCAAGGGGAGTGTGCATTGGTCCTACTTCAAACAATATGGCTGAGTATACTACCGTCGTTAATTTTCTACCTGAGGCAATTTCTCACGAAATCGACTCGTTGGTAGTTTATCTTGATTCACAATTGATAGTGTCACAATTAAACAACATTTATTGGGTAAGGGATCCATGTTTATATCGCCAGTATTTAAGGGTGAGGTTGTTGCAAAGATCATTTACTTATATTAATTATTTGCATAT
>APFE030444957.1:0-15394 GCA_000404065.3 Pinus taeda | reverse complement strand
CAAGTTAGCAGCTTTAATGAAGGCCAATATCATCTATTGTCAATGGTGGAGGAAATTATGGCCACAATGTCCAAGATTGGAGAGCATATTACCATGGAGGCATGATCGCATTTTGCCCTGCTCACTCAGCAATTGGCCAACTTGAGGAAAGAGTTTTAGTACTCCCAGCTCGTGATGGAAACTTTGGTAAGGAAAGTGGACAATTTTCTCCTCAAGGTTGATGTCATTGACGTCATGGTAGAGAATGCAACTGTGGGTGTATTGAAGGATGTGTTTGGACTCTTGGACCCCAATCCAACAAGTGCCTTTGCTGTAAGTCCCCCTAAAGTTCTTAGGCTCACCCAATGGAAGACCCTCGTTACAGCAATTAGATGTGGTGTTGATGGAGCATGCACCTGGTGACCATGAAGGATTGGAAGCGAACAACTTGATAGAATAAAATTTTATGAATGATATGTCTTTTTGCTAAGTTTTGTTGAAAACAATGTTAATACTGAGGGGGAGGATGAATGAATATTATGGCTAATTTAAACTTTTATGCAAATTTTCCTTTACCCATTCAAACTTGGCATTCACTAAATGAGAGAAACCATTAACAAACCATAACAACAACCATATCAACCAATACAAGCATATACATCATGAGTAGCAAACACATGAGACATGGAGGTTTAATGTGGAACCCTTCTGGGAAAAAACCACCAAGCTTGTTTTTGTTATTGATGTAAAAGTAAGAGCACCTACTCTATTACATCAATATTTTTGTGAGCCGCCACTCACAAGAAGCACCAACTCCCTTTGATTCTTCATTAGCACCCACTAGCACGAAGCACCAACTCCCTCCTTTTGCATACACCTGATCAACCTACCATAAGCACCAACTTCATGGATTCGTTGCAAGCACCAACTTGCAGGAGGAACCAACCCCTGGGCCTTCTTAGACACTCACTAGAGATGGGAGCACCGACTTCATGTATGCAAGCTCCAATCCACACTCAAAATAAAATCTTGCTGGTCATTGTAATTAGCAGCCTCTTTTCATGTTTTCAACTCTTTTTTCTCCTCAACATCCTTTTTTCCCACGCAACACTCTGTCCTCTGCACACTCTACAACAACTAGTTGTTCCGCTCAACAACATTCACTAACACACAACCAACACAACACTCTACTCTTCTTGGCCCTTTACTCTCAATAACATACATTCAACAGTTGACCCCTTCTATTCCATAAGCTCTCTCGGCCTCTCACAACAACATAGGCTCACTCAACCCCTTTTCTCTGCAACATAAGCACACACCACCTCTTTCTGTAGCACATATGCACTTTTCCTCTCCTCGACAATGCACTCACACATAAATCTCTCCACACAACTCACTAACAACAACACTGCTACCCCCCACATTTCTCAACTGCAATCCTAGGTTTTGTTTCACTAAAACACAATGATCAATGTCATTTCTCCCAACCATCATTTCGCCATACATGTTTCCCAAGTGTACTTATCACTTAACACTCCTTTCTGTTATTGCATCTAATACATAAGTATTGTAGCTTCATTAACCACTGAGAATGGGCTTCGTTTTCTCACCCATTGTTATTGCATTAAACATGAGGATGGGAACCTGAGTGTTCCCATGTTGATACATAAATCCTCAATCAATCCTACGCACTCCAACAAGGCTCTTGTTCTTTCTATGAATAAATGTCTTGCACTCTAGGTTCTGATCTTCATTTAATTTCTCATAGCACGGAAGAAAGATCAGGGATGGCTTGTCTCAGCTTGTGACATACTCCTGCCTAAGATAGTTTCCATTGATGCCATTAAATCATTTGTGTAATCGTGGTCCTCGTCACCCTTGACTCAGTGATCTTGACAGTTGTTATTTATTCCAGCGACCAACTCTTTTGTGTGCATTTACTCTTAGTTGTCGACTCATTCATCCTTCATACACCTTTGTGCTGCAATCTCGGAACCCCAGATCTTGTAACTTTATTAAGGTGACTTTATTCTAGGAAATTATGAGATCGCGAGATTTCGAGCCTAGCCTTTAGCCCATTTTGCTTTCCCTCTTATTGTTTTTCCACCATAGGACTGAGTGTTGTGACCAACAACATAACACTTAGGTGCTAAGCCCTTTAGGATACCATTAAAGGCCTATCTCCTTGTGTTCTTTCTCTACGCCCTTGTTTCTTTGGGCTCCATGACCAAACACCGACAATATCAGAAGCTCCCTAGTATCAAAGCTTTCTCAAAATGCAATTACAGAGGAGTTACAAAATCTCTGACCTCCGATATGCTTCCAGGATGACATCATGCTCTTTTCATCAACCCCACATGGCATCTCCATAACACTTAGGTTCTAATCCCTTCAGGATCCTGTTGGGGGCCTATCTCCTTGAGTTCTTGCTCTACACCCATGGTTCTTTGGGCTTCATGACAAAACACCAACAATATCGGAAGCTCCCTGGTATCAGAGCTTTCTCAAAATGCAATTACAAAGGAGTTACGAAATCTCTAATCTTCGATATGCTTTCAGGATGACATCATTATGTTTTCATCAACCCCATGTGGCATCTTTATAGTGGTGACACATGTCACCAGGATTTTCCCCATTAGGCCACTCAATAGTGTTGAAACTAATTGTCAAGTGTCCCCAATACAACCAGGTCATGCTGATGTCATCTGCCACCATCAACTCCTGAGGGCCAACCAATTGTTTCCATGTGTCATGTCCAATTAGAGAGAAAGGGTCCCTTGATCCTTGGTTTTGAAAACAATTTCTTTTGTCAATGCCTACTTCCTGCAACCCTTGATGCTTTTAAAATAATTTAATTTGTAAGAAGTTACGAGGTATCGAGGTTTAGAAATTCAACCCTTCTTCCCTGGTTCCATGTTATCTCGATTTTATTTGAAATAAGCCTTTGAGGCTCTGATATTCTAACCTTCTAGCGTCCCAACATTACAATGTTCTGAAATTCGACCTGCTTCCTTATTTCTGAGGTTCCGAAATTCGGCTTGCTCCTAAGGACTTAAAGATCCTTACTTTGACTATCAATAACTTTTGATCCTGAGATCCATTTATGGACTTCCACATATTGAAAACACTTTCCAGTGAAGAAGGTCCAATGCAGTCCTTGAGCCCATTTTCTAATTGAAACATGATTTCAAACTCTATGCCATTCTTTGCACCTTGACTCTTCTTCTTGTGCCTAGAATCCTAGACTCCCTAGCTAGCAAAGTCATATTTTTATGGCTTTTCCAATAGGCCTGCTACTATGATGATTATCTACCAGAGACTGCAACAACCAAAGGACTCCCCCTGAGCTTGACACATCAAGCACATCAATGCTAACATTTGTTGCCATCACAACTAGCCTAGTGGACATCAATGCTATTCTGCCTAACATCATGTTAGTACATACATCCATGCTATTCTGGTTGAAATCAATGCCAACATACTTGCTAACTGTCAGGAAATACCAACTGCCCAACACATCTCCCAACGTGGGCGTTGAAATCAATGTCAACGCACTTACTGCCACTAGCCATCCAAACAATGCCAATTGTCCAACAAGTTTTGTGGTGTTTTCTGGCAGATATATTCTGGCCTTCGACTAAAGTAGAACTATGTATAATTATAAGGGTTTTGGCCCACATTCTAGCTGAATTAATTTAAACTACCCGTTTCTATAATAAAAATAATAATAATAATAAATGATAGTCCACAAGTTTTGCATTATTTGAATTTTTATGATTAACATTTATTTTTTATTAAATAAGAATAAGTGGCATCACATATCTTGCCCATCTTACATCCATATCGAGAGCGTGGGTGATTAGTGAAAGAGCTTAATAAAAGGCCCTCTATTTCTCTTGTAGCGATACGACTCCATTATTACGACAATGCAATATATGAAAAATGCAATTCCCAAAACCCAATTGTACACCACTACTAATTCTCTAAAGAATGATTCATATTTACATTAAATTGCTCACTAAAATGACCCCCACAATAAGGCTACAGGTTGACTATGCAAGAACTGCATAAGCACAAACTCCATTATTAGTGCTTGGTCGACTACTCCCTAGACTAGAGTTGCTACCATGGGACAATGTAGATAGTGGAAACCCATAACTCATTGGAATAGCTAATATAGGTGGAACTCTTATTGTACCTAGAGTCTCCCCATTTGTGGATGGTTTGGGAGAAGGAAGAGTTGTAGGAGTAGAAGCTATGGGCATGAGACTCGAACTTGAAACATCTCAAGAAATAAGAACGATTACTACAAGTCTATAACAAATATAAAAGCAATTAAAAGAAGTAAGTAGCGAAAACCATGCTTGGAGACATGGGAGTAATAGGAAAGCTCAATATTGGCGTGAGAATGTTTAGATTTTATTACATTACATTACGTTACACATCTATATAATATTTTAATTTTAATTTATAATTTCATTTTGACCACGTTAAAATGTTTACATAACAGAACAAGACAAAACAACATCTCTTCCATGCTCAGTTGGACTCGGTTGGTACTAAGTGTCACTGACTCTTACTTATACCAACCTAGATCCATCTTAACTTATTATCTACAAAGGGCTGAGAGGGATCAAATCTCTTTCACTCTAAAATAGGTTTGCATCTCAAGGAATTTGATCTCTCTCAGCGCTTAGCAGATCCGGATTTAAGATGGATCTAGGTTGGTTTAAAAAAAATAGGGTAATAAAATTTTAAAAGGATTAAATAAGCTAAAATGAAACTTTATTTCATTAAAATAATATAACTATTTTTAATTATTTTAAACGAAAAAAGTCAATCCACAATTTTTCACCTTATTTTGAGTTTTTATGAATAACATCTGTTTTTTTATTATTAAATAATAATAAGTTAAGAGCCTCACATATATGGCTCATCTTACGTCCATGTCGAGAGTGTGAATGGTCAGTGAAAGAGCTTAATAAAAGCTCCTTTATTTCTCTTGCAGTGAGATGACTCCATTATTATGACAATGCAATATATGAAAAATGAAATCCCCAAAACCCAAATGTACACCATTATTAATTCTCTAAAGAATGATTCATATTTACATTAAAGTGCTCGCAAAAATTACTCCCACAACAAGGCTATGAATCGACTATGCAAGAAATATAGAAACTTAAATTCCATTGTTAGTGCTTGGCTGACTACTCCCCACATTAGAGCTACTACTACGGGACGATGTAAACTTTGGAAACCCAAAACCCATATAAATACCTATTATAAGTGGAACTACCACTATACCTAGAGTCTCCCCAGTTGTCGATGGTCTAGAAGAAGGAAGAGTTGTAGAATTAGAAGCTATGGGCATGGGACTCAAACTTGAAACATCTCAATGAGAATGATTACTACAAGCATAGATCCATCTTAACCATAGATCTAACATGACCCGAGAGGGATCAAATTTCTTCAAGTGCAAACTTATTTGAGAGTGAAAAAAAAATATGTAGCTTTTTAATTTTTAAATTGTATCTTTGAATGTTATAAAGATTACATAACATGTGCATACATCAATATATTTGATTATACGTCAATATCAAGAGATATTAAAATATTTTATTCATAACCCATATTGGATATTTTATTTTATACAACATTAAATTATTTTCTTTTAACATTTTTTTCTATATATAGATATATATGAAATTGATTTTAACACCCCCTCCTCTCAGGTCGACCCAAGCAACCGACCAGCCGGGGTAAACATGCGACTAGAGAGGTCACTATAAGAGATTCAACTTCCTTGGTGACCTTAAGGAAATAGAATTGACGAAACATATCAAATACACCCATCCACATCAGCAACAACACCCTCAGGAGACATGTCAACCACTCAGACATCCTGCCCCTAAGTCCCACTGATGATTTAAGCCTTTTAACCCTTGGTCGCTCTCATGCTATAGCCAAGACAATGAACAAAAGCCAAAGCCACTCTCACGGGCCTATGTGCCAGTGTCCCTGGACTCTTTTCAACAAACCTATGCCAGCGTCCTCGAGATTTGAGCCACTTTTCTAGCCCATAATCCCAATCTCTGCCTAGAACTTGTTATAACCTTCAGAATCCATCAAAGACAAGATTAAATAAAAAAAAACAAAACAAAAAACAATAAAAAACACCCCAAAAAACAAAAAAACAAAAAAACAAAAAAAAAAACAAAACAAAAACAAAACAAATAAACAAAAACAAAAAAAAAACAAAAAAAAACAAAAACAAAAAAAACAAAAAAATAAAATAAAAAAATTCAACCTCATTACTAAGCCTGAGCATCCCCAACTGGGACTGACATTCTGTTAAACACTTGGCATCAATGCAACCTACAAGTCTAGGATATAATATAGAGCATAAATGACTGAAAGCACTTATGAAACATAACCAGAAGGATTACCACCTTCTCCAGTGAACTGTTATAACATTAATTAGGTCTTACATCCATCCATTTAACAATTACAAGTAAATACATGAAATAACCATGACATGAACCAGTCATATAACCATGCTTATAGCCAACATAAAACCATATAAATATCAGAGATATGACAGCCATCCAATCCACATATAAACAAGTGCAAAAGTAAGAGAACTTAGCTTTTATTAATCATAGGCAAAACTGACCAGGTTTGGGACTTCCATGTACCACCCAACCATAGACATGGCTGAACCAAATCTCTCTTTCAGCCAATCACCCCCATGCCATATTCCAAGCATGAATGTGGGATCTCATAGAACAACCAATACAAAAACCACCAAGGGAATCCAAAGGTTAAACTACCTCAACCCTCAACAAACTATGATCACACCAAAACTGGTGCTCCAATCACAACTGAACTGAACTTGGAATTCCGTTTGGACTCCATCACTATCCTTGAGGAATTTTTTTGTCTCCTTGTCTCTCAGGCTTTACCACGATCCAATCCTAGATCACTAGGCTCTAAACCGGGACCAATCTCTCGAGCTTTGTTGTAATCCAAACCCGAATTACTAGGCCCTAAACCAAGACTTCTCCCTCAGGCTTTACCTTGTTTCTTGCCAAAACCAGTCAAGGGATTTATGAGCCCTTGGGAATGAAACTTGAGACCTCCTCCACCCCAAATTCTAAAATCCATCTGGAAAACCAAAGCTCAAAACTGAGATAAACATCCCAACATACCATGGCATCCGAAAAAATACAAGGCTAGGATGAAAACCACCATTATAACCTGCCAAAGCCATGCCACTGACATCAAGAGAACCATACATGGACATGCAAAGCCAAGCATGTCCAAACCAACTAGGAAATCACACATGCGAAAGGTTACCTGCAATTATTCCTATTGAAGGTGCACGATCTTTCTTTTCCTTCCTTGAACCAAAGCTAGAGTGCTCCAAGAAAACTCTCAGTGACCAAGAGTGGGGGAGAGAGAGAGATAATAATGAGAGAGCTACAAACTTTGAGCTAAAAAAATGTTAGCAAAAGCTTTCCCACTGATCCTCAATAGCCTTTTTATTAATTAGGCCTCTATTTTCTTCATTTTCCATTATTTTCCTTCAATTTCCTCCTCACATGCAACCTGTGACCTTTCACCTTAAGTTTCTTCTATTTTCATTTATTTTCATAAATAAATGTGCAAAAAATGCTTTTTTGCCTTTTAATGCCTTTGCTTTAGCCTTTGCCAATTTTCCTTAGCCAAGACACACATCTAGTGATTCCCACTAGGATATCTTTACCCAACATTCATCTTGGAATAAATGTGCCTTAATCATGGTCTTATTTTGCCTTTATTAGCTTTTATTACATGAAATTTTCACCAGGGTTGTTACAAAACCCTCCCCCTTGGGGAACATTATCCCTGGTGTTAAACCACACAAAGACATCAACAATATCGCTGAAAAGCAAATATACTACCGATGGAGCTTCATAACTTAGCTCGTTGCAATAATTACAATGAAATACCTGCTCAAAAGAAAAACATCATGACAAGATAACAACAATAATAACATGACACCCATACCACTTATTAGAGCTTTATAACTTACCTCACGGCAGTATTTACATTCATAAACATATACATACATATACCAAAATATCAGCAAAACATATGTCAAACATAAACCAACATCAAACCAAAACTACTTTGCCTCAACCGGCAAACAATGAAGGATACAGGGCCCACATATAATCCCTCATCTCCCATGTAGCTTCTTTAGGCCCGAACTGCTTCCACTGCACTTTCACTTGTTCTATGGCTTTGTTCCTTAGCATGATACGTTTCCGCTGTAATATGCACTGAGGCTCCGACTGGAACTCTCCTTCTTGCTCCACCTCCAATACAGACCAATCAATAACATGATCAACATATTTTATATACTTATTAAGTAATTAAATATGGAAAATGTCATGGAATTTCACTGTTGGAGGCAGTGCAAGTCAATATGCCACCAGTGTAATCCTCTCAAGGATCTCGAAAGGCCCGTAATATCGTGGTGCCAACTTGGCACATGAGCCAATCCTCAAAGATATTTTCTTGGGTTTGATGGGCAAATACACATGCTCCCCAACCTGAAACTCCTTGAATACCCTATCTTGATCTGAATAAGTCTTCTGTCTATACTGTGTTGCCTTTAGATTCTTCTTTATAACCTGCATTTCTTGCTCCATGTCTGCCAACATATCCGATCTAATAAGTACCCTATTCACTGGATCACTCCAGCTGATGGAAGTGTTACAACTTCATCCATACAATGCCTTGAAAGGACTCATCCTCAATTACTCCTGATAACCATTGTTGTATGTGAACTCAACTAATGGAAGATACTCCTCCCATTTCCTTTGCTGGTGCATTATGTACATCCTCAACATATACTCCAAGTTCCTGTTGATCCTCTCTGTCTATCCATCTGTCTACGGATGATAAGTTGTATTGAAGGCCAACTCTGCACCCAAACCTGCAAACAACTACTTCGAAAGCTTGGAAGTGAAATTTGCATCCCTATCTGACATAATATTCCTTGGAACACCATGCAGTCTCACTATCTCTCTGATGAACGCCTGTGCTACGTCACTGGCTAAATATGTAGCCTTTACTGGAATGAAGTGAGCTACCTCGCTCAACCTATCGACCACGACCATAATAAAATCATGTTGCTTCATTGTCCTTGGAAGACCTGTAATGAAATCCATGGAAATGACCTTCCATTTCCATTATGGAATCGCTATAGGTTGTAGTAAACCACATGGATGCTTACATTCCGCCTTGACCTGCTGATAGCCTAAACATCTAGCCACGAACTCTGCCACTTCCTTCTTCAGATTCAGCCAATAGTAGAACTTCTTCACCATCATCAATGTCTTCTGATATCCTGGATGACCCGAGCATGATTTGGCATGAAACTCCCTAAATATAAGCTTCTTGAGCTCACTGCAATTCAACACATAGATCTTGTCTCTAAATCTCACCAAACCGTCTGCCATGAGATGATACTCTGCATCTAGATCACCTGTACCTGTGCATGCACCTGTACTTGAACCTATACTTGTGCTCTATTGTAACCTGTGCATAAAATCCATGTATTTTTCATCCGTTTTTCAGCCTGCAAAATCCTATCCTGTAACTCTGTCCCATAAGAGCTCATAGTTTCTATATGATTTACCTATACCTTCCTGCTAAGAGAATTTGCAACCTGGTTCTCCTTCCCTTTGATGTATCTGATCTCGAAGCCGAACTCACTAAGGGTAGTCAACCATCTAGCTTGCTTGGCCTTTAGATTCAACAAGTCAAACAAATACCTCAACCCACTGTGATCACTCAACAATTTAAACCTCATGCCAAGAAGATAGTGCCTCCACATCTTCAATGCATGTATAATCGTTGTAGCTCAAGATCATGCATCGAGTATTTATGCTTGTGCTCATTCAGTTTCTATGACTCATAGCATACTACTTGTCCTTCTTGCATGAGAACTCCACCAAGTCCTCTATTGCAAGCATTTTTACACACTACAAACTCCTTGTCTGAATCCATAATCTTTAGCACTGGTGCATGTGTCAACAATTGCTTAAGCTACTCAAAACTAGCCTCACATTCTTCTGTCCATTCAAACTTTTTACCTTTCCTCTGCAATGATGTGATAGGTGATGCAATGCGTGAGAAGTTCCCAATGAACCTTTTGTAGTAACCTGCAAATCCCATGAATGATCTCACCTCATCCACATTCTTAGGAGTTCCCAACTCCATGATATCCCTTATATTTTATGGATCTACTGTTACGATGTCCTTAGAGACGATATGCCCCAAGTAATGTACCTCAGTTTGAAATGAGTTGTAGTTGCTAAGTTTAGCATACGATTGATGCTTTCTTAGTAATCCCAACACTCTTGCTAAAGGCTTGGCATGTTCTTCCTCATTCTTAGAATATAGCAATATGTCATCAATGAATACAATAACAAACTTGTCCAGATAAGGACGCAACACACTATTCATCAAACACATAAATGTAGTTGGAGCATTAGTCAAACCGAATGGAACAACAACAAATTCATAATGCCCATACCTAGTCGTGAACGCAGTCTTGAAGATATCCTCTTCCTTGATGCTTACGTGATGGTATCTTGATCTTAAGTCGATCTTAAAAGAACACTACTACTCCCTTCAACTGATCAAACAAATTATCAATCCTCTGCAAAGGGTACCTATTCTTGATCGTTACTTTGTTCAGTTGTCTGTAGTCAATGCACATTCTAAGAGTACCATATTTCTTCTTTACGAACAACATTGGTGCACCCCAAGGCAATACACTTGGCCTAATGTATCCCTTGTCAAGCATCTCCTTTAACTGCAACTGCAACTCAACCGACTCAGGTGTGCTCATCCTGTAAGGTGCTTTTGATGCTGGGGTTTCCCCTAGCACCAACTCAATATAAAAGTCTACCTCCCTGTGAGGTGGAAACTCTATAATGTCCTCTAGGAATACATCCTGAAATTGCTGCAAAATTGGGTACCTACTTAACACATCTGCATCCGCAACCTCCTTACCGTTGTCACTATAAATGTGTACTGCAAACATCACACAACCTTTACTACAACTATGCTTAGCCTGCATAGTGGTAACCATCCTCACTAATGTAGGCTTCTTCTTTCTCTACAAAGTCCTCTTTTCCCCACTATCATCCACACACTCAATGGCCTTGTCGAAGCAATCCACTTTGGTCCTGTGAAGGTTTAGCCAATCCATACCCAAAAACATAATGTACGATCTTAAGGGAAATACATTCAAATGTGTTGTTGTAGGCATATCATTTAACTCAAATGTACAAGCTCTCACGCAATGGTGAACTCGCTTCTTTGTACCTGTAGCCAACTGTACTAACCAAGATTCTACATGCACTTCTTTTCTCAAACCACACTTATCCACCAAGTCGGCATTAATATAACTATAGTTAGATCCATGATCAATCAAAATAGAAACAACTTGATCACAAAGCTTATCGTCCATTTCAATGATCAATGCTTGATGATTTGCCCACTTGTTGTCCACAATTGCATATATCTGAGGAATGTTATGGCCAACATCACCAACTGTATGTGCCTCACGAGCACTGTAGATCTAGGGTCTACCACCACTTTGATACTACAGATAATCCCTCTTATGATGATCCTTACTACATATTCAACACTGCAATGGTTCCCTACCACAACCTCTAGTTTGCTACTCTCCATGTCCCTTCTCAGCTGTATTGAATCTCTTGTACATAACTGCATTTTCTTTCTCACTTGCATCTTGAGGTCTTCCTCTCTTTGGTGGCCATTTTCCTTTAGCTTTCTCATTTCTATTCAATTCATGCTTAGGCTCAACTTTATGCTTCAATTGTTCATAACAATGCTTCAACTTTCGGATGGCCTCCTCCAATGATATAGGCTCATCGAACGCAATCTGGTCTTTGTATGCAACTGACAGTCCACTGATGAATCTCTGAACTTTGGACTTCTCCTCCTTGAGGTAAGGCGCATGCCTCAACAACTCCAAAAACCTACTAATATACTCATCATTTTCCATAGAACCCATCCGCAACTCATAAAAATCCTTAGCCCTGTCATCATAGTACCTTTCAGACAAGTACTTCTTCTCGAAGAGCCTTTCAAACGCATGCCAATTCAAATCTTCATCATGTATATCTTTGACATTCTTCATGCCTTCCCACCAAATGTTTGCTTTACCTTTGACACTGAAAGTGGCTATCTTTGCTTTCATGTTTTCATAATAATCGTGCAATCAGAAGAATTTCTTCATACCAAGCAACCATACCTCTACATCATGTGATTTCTTCATCTCTCCATCAAAGGTAGATGGATTTTTTCTCTCAAACTCCTATGGTAAGTATCCCCTATCACTCCTCGTGTAAGGATGATAACGATGATGATCATTATGCATGTCAGAGCCAGAACTAGAATATTACCTGTGTCGATCACCTCTCCTATCTGGAGTTGCCAATAGGCTACCATCTTTGATCATGTCAAATCTATTCAAGTTGTGCCTCCTAGGAGACCTACTGCCATATACCCCATTAGTTTTGTCCTCATGTCCATGGTTGATCCGAAGTGGCCCCTATAACTACAAATCTAACAAACTCTGAAGTAGTATCACATTCACTTCTACTTGTTTCTTTTGTGCCTGCATGATTTTGTCATTTTTTTCTTTGAAACTCCTTATTTCTTCCTTCAGGCTTCTCAATGTGTCTGCCAAGTCAGAAGAGTGCCCCACACCATGATGCCCATCTGATGCATGAGGAGATTCTATGTAGTCTACCACCTTGCTAGCCATCTGATCTCTTTACTACAAAGCATACTATGTCAGCTAAACCAAACCACAATAAACCAACGTACCCTAGCATAATTTAGGGAGGATACCTTGTTTGCAAGATTGTCAAATTAGTGTGATACATGTATAACATGAACATAATAGCATATAAACAAATATCAAATAAATGCATCAACGCGTAAACATCATTCTAGCTAGGGTCCAATCATCAATGCAAGGCCATGTCAACAATGCATGCTATGACCTCATGCATGAAAACAACCATTACTCCAATGTACACATCGCCACATGCAATTAACATGCACATGCATGCCTAATCAACTACACATACGTATGAACGCATGTAGTCGAGCATAAGCGACCAATTCTTGTAACCAACCTACAAGGCTTATACATATAATCAAACAACAAAGAATGCAAATTAACATACAAAAATGTAATCAAGTTGCATATAATCATGTAACCAGTCATATACTTCTGACAATGCATCCCACAAAATCAACATCAAGTTTCTCATGACAACCTTACTATAATCATGATCAACATGATGCAATGCAACCAGCACATGGAGTGCAACTATAAGAGAGACATATGCAACTGACATGCATGCATGACCAACACATTCACCCAAGGAGAGTGCAACCACACTTTGATACTAATCTATGGTATCAGGTTTGACCAAAAGTGAGCACAACCTGCTTTGATACCAATCCGTAACACCGCCTCCTCCCAGGTTGATCCAAGTGGAATATGAGGGTGGATATCGGTGGCCACCCTCCTATTCCACTTGGATCATAGGTCCACCCAAGAAATGAACCAACAGGGGTAAACATGTGACGAGAGAGGTTACTATAAGGGATTCAACTTACTTAGTGACCTTAAGGAAATGTAATAAACGTAACATATCAAACAAACCCATCCACCTCAGCAACAACACCCTCATGAGACATGTCAGCCACTCAAACATCTTGTCCCTGAGTCCCACTAATGATTTAAGCCTTTTAACCCATGTTTGCTCTCATGTTATAGGCAACAAATGATTAGAAGCCAAAGTCACTCTCACAAGCCTACGTGCCAACATCCCTGAACTCTTTTAAGCAAACTTGTGCCAACACCCTCGAGATTTGAGCCATGTTTCTAGCCTAGAATCCTGGACTCTACCCAGTGTTAGTGTCAGTATTTCCAGCCTTCCTCCAGGATCAAACATGCTCTTACAAAGCTATTTTGAAGTGTTAAGGTCAAATTTTGTCATTTTAGTGAGTCTTCAAGCAAAATTTGGTCACTAGGCATTAGGTCTAGGGTTTTCCCAAATGGCAGTCCATGTCATCATTCAGCTGAGCCTATCATCATTCATAGGGTTGTCATTATCATGTCAGTGTCTAATGGGTCATTTTATAGCTTATTCATGCTTGAGTTGTGCCTAGGCAAGCTCATTTCCCTCTGCTAGGGTTTTGAAGGCAATTTCTCTTGGGCGGCCAAATCATCAGCAAAACTCATATCCTGATGTTCATACACCTTTCCCTATCCTTAAAGTACCTTATAAAACACTTCCCATCCCTTAGATCCGCCAAATTCCTCATTTTTCCACAAACCCTAGTTTCTAGCTACAACTTGGCAATTTTCTAGGTTGGGCCTGTGTTTTGCCCTTTTGGATCCCTTCCCCTCACTCAATCTCTGAGATTCCACTTTCCCCTGCTTCCTAACATTCCCCTCATGTTTTTTCCCCTTGAAACAACATAGAGTTCAGTACTTTTGTAGGCAGAGGCAGCAGTCCAATTTGTCCTTCAGTTTGCCCATCTTGCCCCAAAACCATGCCAGATACCGAGACTTATGAGCAAGGTGATAACCATTCATCATCTACAGAGGTTGAGGTACATAGGAGGCCTCATAAGGGTGGAAAGGGCAGTCATCACAGGTTATTGGGCTAGGATGCATGTTTGCAAGGCGAAGATGAAAATGTTCCAAAGAAGGTTGTTCGAGGTCCGCAAGAGGAAGAAGAAGACCAACCCGCTCCGTATCTTGGCTGAGGCCTCTCTCACTCACCATGACACTCATTAGCCTCCTCCTAGCAGCAAACCCAAGAAATTTTGAGAGTTTTGAGGCATTTTTGGCATTTTTGAGAATTTTACAGGTTTTGGCCATTTGAGTGGTCTCACCCCGTGCGCGACCAGTCATGGGGATAGCTCAGAACGGGGAAAACTCTACATTTTTGGAATTTTCATGCAAAAATACATTTGCCTATGGATGGGTTTCAGATTTTATGAAGATTTGGGCTCCCAAAAGCTCAAAATACATGCAAATTTTGACTTTCTGCCCCTTTTTTGAGTTGCAGAAAGCTGCCTTGGGAGAAATGATTTTTGAGGGGTCAAATCAACTCCAAATTCATAAATTCCAGTGGGGTTGGAAAGTAGACTCATAGAACTTTCCAATGAACTATCTTGCACCTAATTTGGACACCAGGAAGGCCCTCAAACAGAGCTGTCAATGTGCGCGACCAGTCAAAGTGAGGGGCGCGACCACTCAAGGAAATTTCACTGTTTTGACCAGTTCGGCCAGCAAAAC
>APFE030444956.1:16726-34144 GCA_000404065.3 Pinus taeda | reverse complement strand
CCCATATTTAGAATTGTTTACATACTTACATTACACCTACACATTTACTCTATAATCTATAAATATTATATTTATTATTTTTAGGGAGGAAAATTTTAACATTTTTGAAAAATTTCAGCCTTAATTTTAATGTAACAAAGCCCTCCCAAATCCAACCTTCATTTACGTTCTAAAACAAGTAGTATATTTTCACTTTTCATAGGGTGGAGGGAAAACGAATAGCACATTTTCACTTTTCATAGGGCGAGAGGGAAAACGAGATTGAAGAGAGTTGTGAATTAAGGTTTTACCAATAGCAGACTGTATCGAACCCCACCATTGGATCTTCAGTCCATTAATGGTGCACAAGTATGTTCCATTTCTAACCGCGCTGCATTTCGACCCCACTATTAGTCTTCTAGTTTGGTTCAAAATTCACTACTTTTTTCATCCTTGCTTTTAATTTTATGCTTTAATTTTTGTGCCGCACTTTGTTAGTATTTGTAGGGATGGCATTGGAATTTGATGAATTTGGGAGGTCATTTATCATAATAAAGAAGCAGAGGTAGAAGACCCAAATAAGAGGCTTAGACGTTCAAAATGTCTAAGATTATGGTTATCAGCGCTGTCATGAGAATACTGCGCACCTCACTTGACTCCAATGGAATAAAAATGACGCTCTAGAATCCTTGTGATGATTTCATCATTAGTAAGCTGCTATTCCTTTTATTCATTCTCTATTTCTGGATCAGTGAAACCGCCCTTAAATTATGAAAATTAGTAGAATTTACTTTAAAACTTATATGATTCTTAACTAAAAATTACTTAAATTTTTCTGTAAAGACTTAAATAAGCCAATACTCTGTGATCTACTCACTCTTTCTCACAAACCCTGATGCCCACTGAGCTACATGCTCTACATATGTTGATGTTTGCCTACTAAAGCTCTTAAAATTGGTGAATGCATTTAGATGTCATTTGGATCATTGGATGTCTAATGTGCACTAAGGGCATTTCAACCCTTATATTTGTGTGTTCCATATTCCATCATGTTGGTTACATTTATAGGTGCATGGTGGTTTTAGTTGTGGGTAGAGCTTGACAGAATCATTTTGGTTAGATTTCGAGAACATTCTATATAAAATAGTTCTCCTATTTTATAGGAGATAGATTTTCAAGGCCTGCATTTCTAACATAGCTACATGGTATTGGTCCATGCATGTGACTTTTGTGCACTTTGAGGATGTGGTACTTTAGTTTACCACCCAAATTCACACAAATTTACGAAGTAACTGAATTGAATAATTCACACTAAAACTAAACACAAATTTACGAAGTAACTGAATTGAATAACTCACACAAAAACTGAACCCAAATTCACACAAATTTATGAAGTAACTAAACTGAATTGTTTCTATTATTAACTATTTACTATTGAACTGAATAATTCACACAAAAACTGAACCCAAATTCACACAAATTTACAAAGTAATTGAACTGAATCGTTTCTGTTATTAATTCTTTACTATTGTCATGCATGAAACTATAGATTTATGCAACCTTAGTGCACACAAAAATTCCATTATTCATGAATCCATAAATAACAGTTAGAGAGACATCCTAAAAATTAATTCAGCCATGAAATAAACCATAAAAAATTAGCAATAATTCAATACAATCCATATATACATTTAGGAATACTTATTTGTCTCGAATTGTTCAATAATTAGTTGCAGAAGAGGGAAATAAGATCAAAACCATATAATCGAAGATCAATCACGGTTCATATTTTACTCGATCACTCACTTCATCATTGACATTATCGCTATTTCACTTCACCACACGATCCATTGTTAGTAAGATATTTGTTTGACAATAGACCACACATAAAGGTATGTAGGTGTATTGTCTTATTGTCCATAAGCATCCCTAAAATATAATCTCTTCATGAGTATAATTGATGGCCTTTACTCTATTGGAGCTAAGCAGTTGCTAAATTGAAGATTAATTTTTGCAAAGTATAGTGAGTAATTTCACTGCCTTTTCTTTATTATAAATCTTCCTCCCATACCTGTAGTTGTTCCTGGATGATAGGTATAGAAAAAAAAACATGATGCACTTCTTGTCTTCACATTACTGTTTGTCAAGTCTATTCTTCAAAGAAGACATAATAGCACATTTTATGATACAAAAAAAACACTTAATACTTGGTGAATAATCTAAAGAAGTATCTTGGTGTTGTTGTGCACAAACTTATGGACATGAATACGAAAGTAAAAGAGACCTGTAAAATTGGTTAGAATGTATATTTGCTACTGATCACTAGATCCATAACTAATGATCCCACAGTGTTAGTAGATAATCGTTCCTTCAAATAATGATCCTCCTATGTCTGAGGTTATTTTTTTTTTATTCCACCTTCCATGGCACTGATCTATTATGTGGAAGAAATTTTCTGATGAAGGCTGCTAAATTAACCCACCAACATCATAGGGCTCCAATTGACATTCTTAGGTCCAGCTTCTGCTTTCTATTCTTTAAGATCTCTCGCAATGGTGTGTCTATATATATATAATAATATAATAAGATTGCAGGGCCTCCTGACATCATATAAACAACTATCTTTCACTAGAAAGACAACGTAGTTAGCAGCCTAAAGTTTTCTATCACATCTTTATTTTAAAAGAGAGTCCTCTAGTTCTTGTCTCAGGGTTCCTCTCAGGCTTCCTTGTTTCGCTTCATGTTCACTTCCATCATTTACTTTGGCTATAATGTTTCTCAACTGGGTTGTTTCTATGGTTTTAGTGTTGTAGTAATTGTTTTCAACATCTTCATAATGTTTGCATTTCTTCGATATATGCTTCTCCAATTCATGTCCACTCCTCCACATAGCATGTTTTTTCTCTTTTCCTAGCAGGCTTTTGGACATCATATTGTGAGTTCTCATCGTGGCACTGCTTCTCTCCCATGAATCTCCTTTGTTGTATTTGCAAAAAAGGAGGGAGAAAAAAAATCTTCTTTGTTGGATTTTCCTCACTGTAGATTCTTCTTGCTTTAATACCAATTGATGGGTGTTGGAAAATGCAAAACCTGTAGATAAGAAATAAAATTTACTACCCATCTTAGTGGATGGTGTCAATCACATTCAATGTATTTTGCTAAATAGAGGCCAAACAATTCCACCTTATGATTCTATCATTAAACATTTATTATAACATTCAAGTAAATTAGTGAAATAATAGTCATTCTACTCAACTACATTCAATTTTGCAACAAAAATTGCTCCTCATGCACGGGATTTAGAAAGGATAAATAAAAAGAAATACTTTGTTTCTCAAAGAACAATGGCTTGCACAGTTTCTTGTTTAGGCAGAGATTCCATGATAGTTCTCTTTCCAAGAGTTTACCCTTCTTGCTATTTGATGTTTATTCCTTAACAATCTCCTCCATTATGGAGTGATATTCTTCAATTTCCCAGTGATATGCCTCAACTGATCGAAGGATCTTCTTGCCCATTGATTGTGCTCAATTTTAGTTGTGGAGAATAGAGAATCCCTCTATAGTAAGACCATAATACGTGAGTATCAAATACACAACATTTCCATTCTCGAGTAGAGATTTGGAAGCAATTTCCCCTTGCACCAGAGCTATAATTTGACTCTGCTTCAAAGATATGTCAAGGGAATAACCATCATCCAACTTCTACTTTCCTAGCCTTGTATTTTCCATGGTGATGGCCTTGTTGGAAAGACCATGGTATATTTGAGTAGTTTTATGCCAGTTGTATAATGAGGACTCTAAGGTCTTTCTGGCTTCCAAGAACTAAATAAAATCTTCCATAATGGAATGTTGAGCAGGCCTGAAGCTGGCATACCAAATCAGATGAATATCCATAGTAGGACTACTAGTGAGCAGGGGACTATTGTGATAAGTTAAAACAAGGGGCTGCTATTCAACCAATACAGAGGAACATAGATCAATTAGAAGAAGAAGACATATAATAAACTTAAACCCTCCCATTCCCAAAATTAGAGAAACCATACAAACCCTAGTGTTGTTTGGTTTTTCTTGACAGACAAGAAATGGCTAAATTTTTTTCTCCCTCCTTTGTTAGATGTGCCTCACTGCATCGTTATTCCTGCTTTAATACTAATCGATGGGTGTTGGAAAACACAAAACCTGCATAAATGCATATTAATCTATTGTAGGTAAATAAGAAATAAAATTTACTACCCATCTCAGTGGATGGTGTCAATCACAACCAATGTACATCACTAAACAGAAGCCAAACAATTCCACACAAGGATTTAATCATTGAACTTGTATTATAACATTCAAGTACATCGGTGAAATAATAGTGATGCTACTCAATTACACTCACTATGCAGCAGAAATTGATCCTCATGGATAGGATTAAGAAAGTATGAATAAAAATAAATACTCTATTTCTCACACAACAATGGGTTGCACGATTTCTTATTTAGGCACAAATTCCATGCTAGTTTTCTTTCCAGGAATTTAGCCTTCTTACTGCTTAGTGATTATTCCTTAACAATCTCCTTCATTTTTAGTGGAGTGATCTTCCTCAATTGCCCAGTGATATGCCTCAACTGCTCTAAGGATATTCTTTCCCAATTATTGTGCTCAATTTCATTTGTGGAAGTCGGTGCCTTCTTCTCGAGAAAGTGTGTTGCTTCTCTTAATTTGTTTTCCTAACCGAACTCTTCCACTTTAGCCTAGTGATTTCTAGTCTATGTTAAAATTTATTTCTCCGTGATCTCCTCCTTTGCAATGAATGTCTTAGTTATTGATGGAGTTGATTTTTATTTCATCGTTTAGCAAGATGTTTCTAGAAACAACAAGATCCATGATGCCATGCCATCACACCTTGCTGTATTTTTGTTAATTTGATATCTCTTTGTTTTTGTCATATTTCTCCAGTAGCAGAAATCCATCGTCTCAACTCCTCTTATTTTTATTGTGGTTCTAATGTAATGGGAGAATAAACTAAGTACATTGTATCTTGCCTTTCCTTCCAGCTATTTTTAGAAATGTCATGTTTATAGTGGGAGTCAGTGAAACTAACAGTGATCTCTGGTGGGATCATGTAAGTCTCACAAGCAGAAACTGATGATTAAACATGAACGAGATGCTGGAATTTAAACACATTTTTGGTGATGCAAGAACACTGATAGACTGGGGATGCTCCTGCATGAGTCATTTCATTGTCAAGCAGATACCCTTGTTTGAAAATATATGTTGAAGTTACAATTTATTTATCATGTGGAACCATTTGGTGGAGTTATAGCAAATCAAGTAGACAAGTAGATGAATAGATTCAATAGAGAAGCGGATCCAAGCGTGAGATTCCAATAGTAGTTTTCTTGATTTCAATGATAGGAATTGGATTTGCAACATGCCCCTGATATTTTTAACTTGTTTCAACTTTTCCATTTGACAACATGTTTATGCCCTTGTTTGAATGCTAGAATTTAGTTATTTTCCCAATAACTATTTGGGGTAGTTTATGTTCTATTTGCAGCAGTAATCTTTATTTATCAAGGTTCCTTGAATTTATAGGTTCATGTTTAAGGACATATACATTTGACTTATCCTGGGTCTAGTTCATTTTATTTCATCCTATTATTCTATCAATCCTTGTGTTTGTTGGTGATATTAGTTTCCAGCTACAACATCTTGGATTTCATAAAGATATTTTGTTTCCTTTTCTTACTATATTTCCTGCGAAGCATGATTATTTATTTGCATATGTAGGGTTGAAGTTTAAGTAGTTAGTTCTACATTTGAAGGATGATTTTCTTATATGATTTGGTTTTGCTTGGCATGTATATCAACCTTAAGAAGAAGAAGTGATGGGATTTCTTGATCCCTATGTAAATATAGTTTGCTAAGATTGTAATGACGCTGGTAATGGTGATCTTTTATTATTGTGTGATTGTTATGGTTCAACATATCATACATATTGTGTTGGCCTTGGAAGGGTTATCCCTGAAGGATATTGGTATCGTCAACGCTATAAAACATCTATTCCTAGACAGTCCAACACACATGATGAAGATCTTGAGTATTTTGTTCTTGATTTTGACAATGGGGATGAAGCTTAGGAATCAAAGGATTTGTGGAAGATGCTCCAGTTGGGATGGTTGTAGAAATAATAAACTTAGAGCTCAATTTATCACCACCTTCTTTTTCTCTTTGGCTCCTCTCGTAGAGACAAGGCCAACTCATGTAAGAACAATTCTAGAAGGATTTGGCAACAAGGCACTCCAAATCCATCTCCTAGATTGCTAGATGCAACAAGGGCTTCACTTAGGCAAACTAAAGTATCTAGGTCTACATCCCAAGTATCCTTTCTATGGAAAGATACCCTCTTAGGCCAGCACATACTTTAGGAGTGTGTGCATGCTTTACATGACAATTGGTCTGCACCAGGAAGAGGCTTTTAGCAGTTTTAACCTAGCTCTTCCCATGATAGATATGGGGCTAGAGATGGGACTGATGAAATTGTACAACCCACACCCAACAACAGGCCACTTCTCTTTCGTGAATTATCTCAGAGAGGTAATTTAGCCCCTGTTTTAGAGATGGAAAATTATACAGTTAAATCTGATGT
This sequence comes from Pinus taeda, assembly GCA_000404065.3. NCBI lineage: Eukaryota > Viridiplantae > Streptophyta > Pinopsida > Pinales > Pinaceae > Pinus > Pinus taeda. The sequence goes on along the minus strand of APFE030444956.1, from coordinate 27,531 downwards.
TGATCAGGCATGGGCAATGATGGAACATACTCTAGCATCAAGAGAAGATAATATAGGTCCGGCTAATTCTCATAAAGATGGAAGACATTGGCAGGGATCATCTTCTGGTCATAAAAAAATGATTTATAAGAATTGATGGGTAATGCAAGGTCAATTGTAGTGAGTGGAAGCATCTTAACTACTCATGTATGATCAAGAACTAAATATTGTCAAGATAGACACATTCCTACAACTACTAACTATTTGGAAAATCTAGAAAGGATAACAATGGAAATCTCATGTAGTGATGTTGGAAATAATAGGCTGTCAACACCTAGTGTTTCTAATGAGATATTGGGTATAAGATTATCTGAAAGAAGTAACAGTTTATATAATCAGCTAGACAATGGCAATTCATTTAGTAAACCTCATGAAAATGGAGTCCGCAAAGTTGAAGGTGCAAAGGAGAATGTGAACTCCATGGTAAAATCTCACATGATGCACACACTCACAAGGGAACATAGGTAAAAGCATGTGTATTTTTCCTTATTTTATTATTTATCTCTATAGAGTTGATTTTACTAAGTGTACACTATATGCATCTCAAAATTTCTCTTTAGGAAATCATGTTTTTAGTCCTTCCAGGAAAAACTCTTTAGGAAATCCCAATGGATGTTTCCCCACATTCATGGATGGCATCCTTGGTAAACCCATTGGCATTGACTAGTGTACCTCACCCAAGGGATTTCGAACAGAGCACCTTCCAGCACAGAACTAGCCAAATACCCAGTAACATTAATAACATTCGCTTAGGCTAACCCCTTGGGCTCAGTAAATCATAATCAACTACACTATTTGCCATATTAACATATAGATCATGTTTAACATTTTTCTAGAGTAATCATAACAATCCAAGCCTGTTCCTATTTTTATTTTTGTTTTTAATTCCTTTTTTTGTGTGGTGACAACATTATATGACCATATAGATGTTTATTTTTGTTAGAGTATATGTTGAAAAGTAGATGGTCTCTTACATTCTACCTTATCTGTTCTGTATTGATGGAGTTAAGTTTCATTACTTGTGACCAAAAAAATATGTCAGGCATGTATATAAGGATTCTTGTATCACTATTTATGAAATGAACATTGTCCTTAAACAAGCAAAGTAAATCCTTAATGCTACATGTTTGCATCTCACAGAACTTCCAATCCTAATGGATGAAGTGAAATTTAAGCGTTTCCAGAATCCAAATATGAGGTTTTGTGAATTCTCTCATATATGGTCCTAGAAAAGAGAAGTGAAATTTAACTATTTCCAAATCCTAAGTTTTGTGAATTCACTCATATTTGGTGGTGGAATATTTTGCGAAAATGGGAAGAATTTCTTTTAATTGGATTCAAAATTTCCAAAAATAATACTAAATTTCTCCTTAACTAAAATTCTCCCTTAAATGGCTTTGGGATTGAAAATTTTGTAACTATTTTTAGGGAAAAAACACAAATACGTTTTCCATATTAGAGTTTTATAACACTAGGTACTAATATAGTCTTCTATTTTTTGTTGCAAATGTCGGATAGAGTCTATGTAGAAATTGATCAGAAAATTAGGTAGATGCACTTGACAGACTAAATAGTTTTTAATGAATAATCACTTAACATAAATGATATATTAGGTTTCAAAAATATATAACATAGAAGCATGAACTAGAGAAGAAATCTCAACAAGATTGATATATTATTAATGAGTTGAATGAGGCCAGGAATATCTTTCACTAGAGGGTGTTGAAAATGGCATAATTTTGTTCTGGTTGGATAGATTTAGAATTGAAAATCAACAATTTTCTTGCTCGCATAACTCGGGAAGATTTTTGTATCTCAAGTCTCAACCTTATTGAATAGTATGATTTATGCCTTGCAATGTTGAGATATGCTGTGATACCACTTGCTAGTAACCTAGACACTTTGGATAAAAATTTAGTTGTGAATTTTACATGCAAAAGATATAAGTGCAAATATATATTAATTGTCCCTTCTGTAGAATTTCCTTGAAATTTTTCTACTGCTTGAATGAATAAATATGAAACTAATTGTTGCACCAAGACAAAAAATATCTCTACCAATTTGCAGTGGAATAGAACAGAAATAAAACAAAGTCACATTATAGCAAAAAAAACAAAATTTTCTAGGGAACCCAACTCGGAAAACCCTCTGCTAGCTGTAGAAATTTAAAATACTATCCATATTAGAGTTTGAGGCACCTTCTTCAAGACCAGATTCATTGATGCTTATTGCTTTCCATATTGATTTTCATAAGCATTAGGGTTGTTGTCCATCAAATAAGAGTAGCTAGAAAGTGTGTCTTTGATTTCAGAAAGTAGACCAGGATCAACTTCATCCAAGAATCCTCTAAAAGGATCATCAGTAGTAGAAGAAAGGTATTTTTTATTTTATTTTATTTCATCACATGCATCCATCATAATCACTAATTTGTTTTCATTTCTTTCACAGTCATTTTCAATGTTAGATGCAAAAGGTAATTTAGTACGATATAATCCTTAGGTAACCAACCTCAGACATATTATTGGTTAATTTGTGTTGTTTTAAGTTTATTGATTTTGATTTTTATCATGAAACTGCTAGAAGTGTACTAGCATGGGTGAGTTGATTATCTTGATAACAGTGTTATGGTTTGATCTAGTCCTTGAAAGGAACTTATAGTTGATGGTCAAAATTTCATATTCCTTTCATTTTTTTACCTTCACATATAACAAATATCTTTATGTTATAGCCTCTAGGTAGATATATACAGTAATTGCCACTTAGAAGTTGGATGCCATCATTTTGGAGCTTGAGCTTACTCAACTTACCTTTGTTTGAGTTGAAAATGTCATTAGATCTCATTATATCATCTATTGCAGAGCATGAATCCAATTGACCTTTGTTTTAGTTAAAAATGTGATTAGATCTTCCTATATCATCTTTTGTAGAGAATGAATCCAATTTCTCAAAGTCCATTATCTTGAGGTATAACAAATCTACTTTAATTCATTAAACTTATTGTTCATATTATGTTTGTTGATTTTGATTCTGCAGGCCACATCTGCATTGGAAAAAGGGCATATTTAATGAAGTGTGGAAGGAGAGGGAATCTTTAGTTATGTCCTTTCAAACATTCTAACGTATGTAATAATTTTTTTTTCCATAGAATGTTGTGCTTTAACTTTTTCTTTTGATAATGGATTATTTATGTTATCTCCCCCCTCACATATAACCAGAGTCCAGACATAAATGGTTTTTTGGCATATGTGGACAATGGAAAAATTAAGGCTAACCATTTATCTAGAAATTTACACTGTAGAAGATCAGGCATTTACAGTTGAATATTTCCTTGCCACTAAATTAGAGTTGAAGAGTCAGACTCCTATTTGTCAGGCATACACCTCACTTTTAAATCACTTTATTGTTGAATCTGTATAGACCTTCCACGGGAGGGAAAAGAGTGATCACTACCATTTCTTAATATTTCTATGAACCAAATAAAGATTCCAAATGTGTATAAGTTAGTGGCTCCTTAGAGAATCCCAAGAGTGGCACTATTGTAACAACAAGAAATTTGTTTATTTTGGGTCCTTTGGTAGTGCATTGATAGTATATTGTTTATTCCATACAATACCTCAACAATGTATGATCAAATTATAGTTAAGCCTATCATAATATTTTGACTTACCCTATTTTAGAGGGAAACTAGAGTGTGTGTCAAGCTTACACGTCACAATTGTCTAATGCATAGTTTATCTCAAACAATTTTTGTTGATCTAAGTAGCAAGATACCTGTTGAAATTCAAGAGGCAACAATACTACAAAGTGGGAAAGATGTTTCACAGTTAACTTGGCTTTCACATTATGGTTGGAGTCAGTTTGTTGGCAAGATGCTAGATACCCCAACTTCCTTTTTATGATTGAGTGCAAGATTGAATCCTTCAACATATTCCTCGCTCAATTTTCATTAAGTGATGGGTTTTCTCAGACGTGCTTCACACCTATAAACTTTACTAGAGTTGTTCTTGAGTCTTTGGAGGTGGTTATATTTTCAAAGCACACAAGTACAAGAAGACAAGAAATAATACGCCCAACCAATTGAATTTATCTCCCTGCGAATAGTGTGTTCCCATTCATAAATCTGATGACTCGCTCTACTTCTTTCTAGTGAACAACTTTGGGACTTGCCATGAATCATGAGACAATTCCAACCCCATAACTATAAATTTCTTGTTTAAATCTAAACCCACTATATTAGAATCTGCACAAGGAGAACTCCATTCCTGTTTTGAAATAACTTACCATCGACTTGTACCATGCTATTTAATATTTTCTGTATTTATTCACATCCTTTGTCTGTGACATAAATATGCAACAAGCTACCATGCATTTTCTATACTAACACTCCTAAAAAATAATAAAGTATGCCCAAATCTATCATTTCAAATTATTTATGTAGCTCATCTTTTGGTTTCTCAATTATTGAAGTTGTTACATATATTGATGAGATCTTCTACAGCTCATATCATAGTGACAATATATGTTATACTTTATCTGTGTTTCTCGGAAGGTGTTTCTCCTTTAGTAGAGCAACAACACACCATAGTTTCCATTTAGGGGAGAAGTGTACCCAATATCAACCTTGGCTTGTGTGTAGATGGTTGAGTCCACATTAGACTCTACCCGTTGTTTTGAAGGTGTTTCTCCTTCAACAATATTTCATCTCAGTAGATCCTTTCAGTCTGCACCTTTAGTAGATGCATGCAGGCTTGGGATACATGCAGTAGATTATAGTTCTCCTATGCGGGTGTAGCAACGATGAAATAAGTGCATCGATTTTTGGTGTCTTGTGGTTGTTGTATGCAAGTATTCTTGTTTAGTGTTTCCCAAACATACATAGAGCCATATTTAGTATGCTTTCATAGTTTTACTTCGATGATCACTTTTCTTAATTTAGGTGTTTTTCTTAGTTCTATTTTATGCACATATTTATCTGTAAGAAAAGTGCACAGTGGAGAAGGGTTCTATATTTTGGGCAGGGGACACACTTCTAGGTAGGAGGTACCTTATTCTAGGAAGATTTTGCCATGTAGGTTAGGTGCTTTATCCGAGAATCCCAAGAGTGGCGCTATTATAGCAATACGAAATTCATTTATTTTGAGTTCTCCATTAGTGCATTTGATAGTATATTGTTTATTCCATGCAATACCTCAATAGTGTATGATCAAATTATAGTTAATATTTTCATAATATTTTGACTTACCCTCTTTTAGAGGGAAACTAGAGCACATGTCAAGCTTGCACGTCACATTGTATCATGCAAAGTTTACCTAGCACAAGTTTTGTGGATATAAATAGCTAGATAACTTTTGGAATTGAAGGGGTAACAATACTAAAAAGTGGGAAAGAGGTTTCACAATTAGCTTCCCTTTCACATTATGGTTGGAGTCAGTTTGTTGGCAAGATGCTGGTTACCCCAACTTCCTTTTTATGAAGGAGTGCAAGATTGAATCATTCGACATATTCCTCACCCAATTGTCATTAAGCGACGGGTTTTCTCAGAAGTGCTTCACATCTATAAACTTTAGTAGAGCTATTATTAAGTCTTTGGATGTGGTTATCTTTTCAAAGCACACATGTACAAGAAGACGAGGAATAATATGCCCAAATATTTCAAGTTATCTTCATGCGAATAGGGTGTTCCCTTCCATAAACCTGATGATTCACTCTGCTTCTTTCTAGTGAACAAATTTGGGACTTTTCATGAATTATGAGACAATTCCAACCCTACAACTATCAATTTCTTATTTAAAGTTATACCCACTAGATTAGAACCCACACAAGGAGAATTCCATTCACGTTTCAAAAGAACATGAAATCGACTCATACCATGTTATTTAATATTTTATGTATTTCTTCGCATCCTTGGCCTATGACATAAAGACACAACATGCTACCTTGCATTTTCTATACTAACACTCCTGAACAATAATAAAGTATGTCCAAATCTGTCATTTCAAATGATCTATGCATCTCACCTTATGGTTTTTAAATTATCGAACTTATTACCTATATTGATGAGATCATCTACAACTGAGGCCATAGTGACCATATTTGTTAGTGTTTTATCCGTGTTGCACTAAAGGTTTTTTTCTTCAGTAGCACTACAATACATTATAGTTTCCATTCAGCAGAGAAGTGTACCCAGTAGCAGCCTTGGTCTGTGTGCAAATGGGTGGAATTCACAATAGACTATACCTGTTGTTTTGAAGGTGTTTCTCCTTCAATAGTAATTCATCTTAGTAGACCCTTTCAATCTACACCTTCAGTAGATGTATAAAGCTTTTGAGTACATGCTATAGATTCAAGTTTTGTGTGAGGGTATAGCAATGATGAAAGAATCACATCAATTTTAGGCATATTATGGTTGTTGTATGAAATCATGCTTGTCTAGTGTTTGTCAAACTTATATAGAGACATATTTAGTATACTTTTATAGTTTGAATTAGATGCTCACTTTTCTTAATTTAGGTGTTTTTCTTAGTACTATTTTATGCATAGATTTATCTTTAAGAAAAGTGTATAGTAGAGAAGGGTTCTATTTTTTGAGTAGGGAACACTCTTCTAGGTAGGAGGCACTCTATTATAGGGAGCTTTCATCATGCATGTTAGGTGCTTTATCCTTGACAAAGTCCCTGCTAGACAAGACACTAGTGGACACAGTTCCAAGTCCCTAAATTTTCCAAAAACCCACCTGAGCCTATCTATCTAGCCTAAAATCCTTTACATTCCAATCATATCTCAGTTGTTATTTCATAGAGAAAGCCCTCTCTATTTTGGTAGGGCTAGCTACCAAACTAAAAGCTTGGTCTGTGGTTACCTACATCAATCTCCTCATCATCCTGGGACATTATGGAGGATAAAAGAGGACATGACAACGAGGGAGTGCCAAGGTGTTCTAGTGAATGTAAGGTTCCCAAGTCATGGAAAAATGTAATGCTAGTTGTGAGGTCATGACAACCAAGGTGTGTTAGGGAATGATAGGGGATGCTATCATGTGCCAGATAATACATAGACATTTCAAACAAGATGAGATGTGCAATGTGCTAAGGCATGCCAAGATGTACAAGGGTTCCAAGTCCCTGCCTCCTCTTCTTCCATATGCTATCCACTTATGACATTTCCTTTGGAATATTTGGTGCATTTTCTAGTTATAGGTCATTCATAGTATATAATTGTCTTCAGAGTTTCACTTCTAATTGAATATTCAACTGAACATATTGATTCTCTTATACAAAATTATTTTCCCTCCACCCACTTTCCATAACTTCAATAACTATTAGGTAGGGACCCACAGCTTCGATGTTGCTTAGCATGTTTGGTAAAATATTGCCAAGACGTTAATTTATTGAAAGTTGTAGAATTTACAATTTATGAAGTTTCAAGGTCTAATTTTAAAAAATATAATTCTTTCAAGGGTGCTAGCTCAATGGAAGAGCACCTTCTTTACAGGAAGAAGGTTAGTGGTTCGATTTCATCATGCCTTGACATCCATATGGAATTGTGATGATCAATTTTTTGTGACAGAGGCTCCTTTGACCATCACTAATGAGCTTTGGTGACATTTTTCAACCCTCACCAAAAATATTAAATGGTGATAGCCAACGAATGCCATCATATATACGCATCAATATTGACGACCCTCAAAGGTCTGTAACCATAAATCATTGTTATTGATATGAAATGGTGATGGTCATTGTCCATCATTATAGTCATTATTCATGATGGACCTTGAATGTCACCACAATGCCTATACTTCTAGCAATGCGTATTTTGGTGACGGTCAACGAACACCACAATATATATGCACCGATAGTGATGGCCATTAAAGATCCATCATAATAAATCATTTTTGTTCATATGAAATGGTGACGGTTGGTACTCGTCATTATAATCAAGATTCGTGACGGACCTTGAATGTTGTCATAACACCTATATTTTTGGCGATGCCACCTTTGGTGATGTTCAGTTTTTGTTGAGGCTATGGTCCATCACCATTGCTCATATGCAATGATCACAATCTCTATCCATCATTATAAATCATTATTGTTGATGAACTTTTAATGTCACCACAACACCTATACCTTTGGCGACGTTCAGTTTTTGGTGACGAAGGCTAGGGTCCATCACCACTGCTCATATGAAATGGTGACAGTCACTATCTGTCATTATAAATCATTATTGGTGATAAACGTTTATGTCACTACAACACCTATAGTTTTGGCGATTCCACCTTTGGTGACGTTTAGTTTTTGATGATGAATGCTCTTTTGATCATCACCAATGAGCTTATGGTGACATTTTTCACCCCTCACCAATGTCCTTTTTACTTCTAGTGTAAGGAAAATGATTTTTAAAGTTTTATTAATGATAGAAGAGTGCTTATACATACACTTTTCTATTTGGAAAGATTTTGATTTCATGGACATCCGAAAAGAAACCCATAGTTTCCTTATCTTCTGCAAAAGACGAGTACATTGTAGCAACTACAACAACATACCAAGAAGTATGGTTGAAGATACTTCTATTAGACTTCACATATACAGAAAATGATCTTACTTCAATCTTCTCTGATAATACTATCATTATTTTGTTGTAAAAAATAATGTGTCTCATAAATAACCCAAGCATATTGATACTCAATTCCACTTCATTCGTGAAATTGTTAAAAATGGTGATGTATATCAAAAAAAATTTGATTCCAAGGAACAATTATCGGAAATATTAGCCAAACCTTTGGGAATATTAAATTTAGAATTTCAATGTCAAAAGTTAGCTATTAAAAGAATGTAACCCTCAAGGTTAAGGGGCAACATTATAAATTAATCTTAAGTGTACATAGGTGATTAATTATTACTATTTATTGAGTCATTTGTGATCATTAGTCAGTTTGTAGGTTTGTTGTGTTGAGAGGTGAATTCTACATCCTAGTATGACCGTGATGTGTAAGAGTGTGATGTCCTAAAAAAATAATAAATTTAATTTTGGGTAATGTTGGCCAAAATGTTAGCTTGAATCTTAAATTATCTATATCTTGACTATTTAGATTATATGTATCTTTTCACTAAGATTAATTATCAAAATATAATGATTTATTGTTATATATGATTTTAATGGATAATAAATTATCTCTTGCTTATCATATACATGAATTTGAATGAATCATAAATTTACCTATACCAAAAACATTTACAACATTAAAATTCCAAATTAGGTAAACTTTTAAACATTTTTACTCTTTACTAAAGCCAACAACATTTCTTAAATTAAATAAAAAAGGCTAATTCAACACAAAGAATTAAAAATCTTGGACCAAAATATTTTAATATTTTTTTTTTTTTAATTAAAGATTTGTAAAATGAATCTTTAAAAGGAAAAGCCATATCCTATGGATATATTAAAATCTTTAAAGACATGAATATTTCCACATCAAAGTTGTAATATTTGAAAATTTTAATTTGAAATTGTTTTATTATTAATTTTGTTAGCATGCCATGTAAAAAAACATTAAATCTAATATTAATATTAAAAGATTAATGATTAATATTAATACTACTAATTAATATAAAATATACTATTAAATATTATTATATGTATATTATTTAAATTTATAATCTTTGGGATTAATACAATATTAAATTTAATATAATATCCAATTTGTCATATTATAATATATATTAATATGTCATGATATATATTAACTCTAGATATATATGGAGGGAAGAAAAATAAATATATAATAATAAAGGTGGAGAGATAGAGGGAGTGACAAGGGAGAGATGGAGATAAAATGAAGGAGAGGGGGGAGGAGGAGTGAAGAGAGAGAGAAAGAGAGTATTGAGAGAGGGAGAGAAGGTTAAGAGAGAGAGACAAAGATGGAGGGGGGGGGAGAGGGGGGAGAGAGAATGAGAGAGGGAGGAAAATAGTGACAAGGTTGGAGGGAAGAGAGATATATAAAGGGAGATATGGGAGGAGAAAGAGGTAGGTAGGAGAGAAAGGAAGAGAAGGGTAGGACTAGAGAGAGGACTTGAGAGAGAGGAGGAGAGAAGGAGGGACAAAGAGATGGAGTTGGAGGGGGAGAGAGGGAGTGAAGAAGAAATACATAGAGAGAGAAAAGTGGAGAGAAAAAAGGAGTGACAAAGGAGAGATGGAGAGAGAGTGTGTAAGTTTTGGGGTGAAATAGAGAGACAAATAAAGAGAATTGGAAGGAAGGGGAGAGATAAAGAGATAGGAGGAGAGAGGGAAGGAGATTGTGACATAGTTGGAGTGCGAAGAGAGAGAGAGGTGTAGAAAATCCTGTAGATTCACAAGCTTGTGCAATGTACTAAATAAAAAGACAAGAATATACTTCTACTTTCAACCAGTAGATGTTATGAAACTAGCTCAAAAAAGATAGAAAAGATAGATCAACGCCTTAGAATTTAGCCTCTTCGAGGGGGCAACCTCCTTTACATTACATAACTGAACAATTCTTGGATGATTCAAATGAAAAAACCTCCTTTCTATATATAAGAGTCTAAGGAGTCAGAATATAACCCAACTCACCTAACAATAATAATATAAAGCCACAAAAATAACAATAGAGGGATTCTATGGGGCACAATAATAACAATATGGGGACAATAGGGGCACAACAATATTAATAAGGGATACAACTCCAATAGTAATGGGGTAATCACTAGTATTATAGGGACCCAACATGCCCCTCTCCTTCAAAAAAGTGTTGT
>APFE030444952.1:29999-61979 GCA_000404065.3 Pinus taeda | reverse complement strand
TATTCTTCAAAGTGTCCACCTTTACCAGCAACACCTTTTTGTCTTCTATCATATCCCTCAACAAAGTGATACTGAACATCAATGTGCTTTGTCTTTGAATGATAAGCAGGGTTCTTTGCCAAGAAAATTGCACTTTGGCTGTCACAGTCTATCCTTATAGCTCCTTGTACTAACCCCATACTTGAACACAATCTCTGCACCCAAACTGCTTCCTTGCTTGCATGAGTGGCTGCCATGTATTCTGCCTTTGTAGTTGATAGTGCCACTACAGATTGTTTCTTACTCATCCAACTGACTGCACCTCCAAATAGGTTAAACACATACCCACTTGTAGATCTTCTCTGATCTATATCTCCAGCCCAGTCTGCATCAACAAAGCCACGGATATCCAACAAAAACTTTATCCAATCCTAGTCTTCCTTGGTAGCACAAACCATAATCACTAGTGCCATGCAAATACCTAAAAACCCGCTTCACTGTTGTCCAATTATTCTTTCTTAGTTATGACATAAACCTGCTCAATACCGTTGAAAATAGCAACAAGAAATGCTAAAAATAGAAGTGCTAAAATAGCACTGCTATAAATAGCATTTCGGGATACCTTCCAATTTTAGTTAGTCCCTGAACTAAAATTGAGAAGTAAAATTCGAATTTGATCTTAGCAGCTATTTGTAAAACAATTAATTAATTCATATTGAGTTAATTAGTTGTAGGAAATCAAACATGAAGTCTATGTGAAGACATGCAACAGTTTCTCCATTGATTGAGGAATTTATCCCTTAATTAAAGGAGATCGGGATGAGTTTTACTTTGAGTGTAATTAGTTAGCTCAGTTATCTGAGTTAAGTCCAATTAGATTAGTTCCAACAGTTTGTGGAACTGATTGTGAGTTCAGTTAGTTAATGCATGCATGCATGTAACTGCTGCACTTCAGATAACTGAATATTCTCTCATAAATAACTCATGCATGTCAGTTCAGTCAGAGACCCAATTGAGATCAGGTGATGGGACAGTGTACTATCAGTTGAAGTAATATTCCATGGAGGATATCTCTTTCATGCAGAAGGAATTCATTCCTTGGAGATTGCACAGTTACTTTTGAGTTTGATGGTTGTGTGATGAGGCCAATACTCACTGGTGGTAGCGTTGGACCCCAAGAGAAACTGCATAAGGAAATAGGAGGCTTGGAGGGCTGAGTGAAGGCATATGTTGTGTCTATTTAGTCTGTGAGTTGTGTTGTTCGATTGTGCTGAGAGTTGGATGGCTTGTGAGCTGAAGCTTTGTGTAATCTAAACATATTTCCACTTGTATGATATTACAGAGATCAGGGTTTTAGGCTGAGGCTTTCCCCAGAGTATTCTTTTGTGTTCATGTGTGATTGCTTTCTCATTCTCAGTTATATGTGTTCTATTTGATCTTGCACATATTCAATTAAGCTTCCGCAAAGTTTGTTGTAGAAGTAGATCTTGTATTTTACTATTGCATAATCTATTGATCTATAGTGGGAAATTCTACAAACACTCCCATTGCATGTGCAATGTCTGGTCTAGTATAGAACATTCCATACATCAGGCTACTGTCTACACTTGCATATGGAACATGGGACATGTCCTCTCCCTCTTCTTGTGTCTTAGGACACTGTTCAGCATATAACTTCACACCTACAAGAATAGGAACCTTCACCGATTTACTATCCTACATATTAAACCTCTACAGTATTGTCTCGACATACTTCCTCTAGTTTAAACAGAGCTTCCTCTTTGCCCAATCTCTTTTAAATTCCATGCCCAAAATATAGTTTGCAGCACCAAGATCTTTCATGTCAAATTTGGAGGACAATTGGGTCTTCAAATCCTGGATAATTTCTCTGTCATTTCCAATCAGCAACATATCATCCACATACAAGATCAAATAAATAACATGGTCACCAATTAATTTAAAATACACACAGTGATCTGCTTTGCTTCTAGTGAAGCCAAGTCCCCATAAATGTATCAAATTTCTAATACCACATCCTTGGTGACTTTTTTAACCCATATAGAGACTTCTTTAACTTGCATACCAGTGCTTTCTTACCCTTCACCACAAAGCCTTCAGTTTGATTCATGTAGATCTCCTCTTCTAGATCCCCGTGAAGAAATGTTTCCTTCACATCCATCTATTCTACCTCAAAATCAAAAGCAATAGAAACAGATAAAAGTAATATAAGAGAAGCTACCTTGGCAACAGGAGAAAAAATATCACCAAAATCAATTATTAGCACCTGGGAATAACCTTTTGCTACCAACCGAGCTTTGTATTTCTCCACGTTTCCTTTTTCATTTGTCTTATTCTTGAACACCCATTTGCTACCAATGGGTTTCCTTCCAGCCGGCAACTCCACTAGATCCCAAGCCTCATTTTTGGGCAAAGATGCCATTTTATCAACCATGGCCTATTTCCAGAGTTTGCCATCCTCTGAATCTACTGCTACCTTCACAATTCTGGGATCATCATCAGAAATAGATAAAGAAAAATTTGAACAGAAAGTAGATGGGATATACCTTTCTGGTTGCCTTCTTTCTCGAACTGATCTTCTCACACGTGGAGTTCGTGGCTCTTCATCTTTTGATTCCTCCTCTGCTGTAGAGTCTGATTATTCCTTCTTAAGCTCAAACTCTATCTTCTCAAGTTCCTTTGGTTGGACTTCATGTTTAATAACATCTTTTGCCTCTCTTAACACCACATCTCGGTTGTACACAACTTTCCTTGTTACTAGATTCCAAAGCTTATAACCCTTTAAACCATCCTTATACCCAATATAGATGCACTTTTTAGATTTACTATCCAACTTGGTTCTTTTCTCCTTTGGAACATGAACATATGCATCACATCCAAATACCCTCAAATGTGAAAGGGAGGGTTTCTTGCCAGTCCATACCTCTTGTGGAGTCTTATCCTCCAATGCTGATGAAGGTGATCTGTTGACCACGTAACATGTTGTCTCCACCGCCTCTACCTAGAATTCCTGTCCTAACCCGACACCACTGAGCATGCTTCTTTCCCTCTCCATCAATGTCTTGTTCATTATTTCTGCAACTCCATTTTGCTCAAGTGTGTATGGAGTAGTCTTCTTACATAATTCTTCAAATTCCTTGCTGCAAAACTCTCCACCATTATCTAACCTCAACACCTTTATCTTCTTCTCTGTCTGGTTTTCCACTAAAGCCTTAAATTATTTAAACCTGTCAAAGACTTCAGATTTCTTCTTAAGGAAATATATCCATGTATTCCTTGAGAAGTCATCTATAAATGATACATAGTACACAGACTTACCCAGTTAAGGAACCTTCACAAGTCCAAACACATCACTGTGCACAAGCTCTAATACTTGTCTTGCCCTCTTACCACTAGAGGGGAAACTCACCCGATTCTACTTCCCATATACACAATTTTCACAAAAATCAAAATCTAGAGAGCTATTACTCATACCTTCTACCATACCTTTACCAAGAAGTATTCGGAGGCCCTTCTCTCCGATATGTCCAAGCCTTTGATGCTACAGCATGGTCTTCTCTCCAGAGACCACTAGATTTTCTGCTCCACTTTCAGGAACCACAGAATTGTTGCACCCATCAACAGTGCTACCTTGCAGCTTGTACAGAGTTCCAATCCAAACTCCCTGCATCAATACCACTGCTCCCCGAACCATCTTGCAGGTATCCTTCTCGAACACTGTTTTTACACCTGCATCATCTAGCTTTCTTACATAAATAATATTTCTGGCTAATGTAGGAATATGCATAACACCCGGAAGTGTTCTAACCCTTCCACCTTGCAACTTCAACTTTACTTTTCCGTGACCAATTGTTCTAGCCTTCCTGTCATCCCCCAAGAAGACATCACCACAATCATATTTCTCATACTCAGAGAACCACTCTCTATGGGGAGTGAAGTGAAGGGATGCACCTGAGTTAATCAACCATGCCTCATGATCTACATGTGTACTTGAAGAAGCCAAGTACACATCCCCACCTTCATCTGAGGTGGTTTTTGTCTCTACAGAAGGAGCATCATCAGATCCCTTTTCTTTATCAGGAGCTTTATATTTCCAATCCCTTTTGTAGTGCACTTCCTTTCTGCATTTCCAGCAAACCACCTTTACATGTTTTCCTGGAGATTTAGATCTCCCTCTAGATTTATATCTCCCACTCGATGACTTATTTTTCTTTCTATTCTGGGATTGTCCTTGTACAGGCAAGGCATCACCATTCTAGCTCTCCATATTTTTCCGTCTCATCTCCTCCGTCAGCAAGGATGATACTATTTCATCAAACTACAAGGTAGTTGCATTGCTACCTATTGCAATAACCAGACTATCCCACAAATCTGGTAGAGAAAACAACAAAATGATGCACTTATCTTCATCTGAAATTTTAATATCAATATACAATAACTGACTTACCATAGTATTAAATGCATTCAGATGCTCTGTCACCGAATCTCCATCTTTCATCCTCAGGTTATACAGCTTTTTCCATAGGAACAATTTATTCACCAGAGACTTAGATTGGTACAAAGTCCCTAACTTGTCCCACAAAGCCTTCGCCATAGCTTCCCTTGAGACATTTAGCAATACTGAATCTGAGACACACAATCATATTGTGCTCTTTGCCTTCCGATACACTTCTTCCATTCTTCATCAGACAATCTCGTTAATTTAGTACCCAGATCTACCGCGATCCACTGATCTTTATCCACCAACAGATCCTCCATCTTGAGTTTCCACAACTCAAAACTCTCACCATTAAATTTCTCGATCTCTATCTTTCCACTACTCGCTATCTTCTTTCACCACTAGAATCAATCCTGCAGATCTCCCACCGAACAGGGTCTACCACAAGCCCGAGCGAAACCCCTCAACAATAAAGGCGTCCCCTTGAAGCAAAAATAGCTCCGATACCAAAAGTAGGTTTTAATCCCGTACATAAATTACCTGCATATGAATTCTAAAACATAGAAAATAAATAATGCAAGAGCATAACACATAAAACACATATACACAGAGATTTTCCCCTGGATCCCAAAACCGGGACTACCAACTTGATTTTTCATTATGTTCCTTTCAATGTTACGATAGATATTTATACACGCTAAAGCATCCAATACCATGGACCAAAAACCATCGCGTCTAAAACCATGGACCGAAAACCATCACATCCAAAATCATGTGCGAAAACCATGCACAAAACCATAGGTAGGTTCGCCCAACCTAATATAGGGTCCAAAAAAAAAAATTCCACGGAGCCATAGAGGGGGATGTCCGCCCCCCTCAAACCCCCCAGATAAGGGTGCCTACCACCCCCCCTGTGACCCCCCTACTATGCAAACGGCACAGCGAAGTGGGAGCTCCGCCCCCCCTCTAATCCCCTGGTTCACTACGTGGACTAGTCGTGGAAAGAATATAACACAACCCAACAATTATCTACTATGACTGTGACAGTTGATGTGATAGAGATTATCGTTTCAATGACCTATTAAAAGTGATGATTGTAATATTTGTCAGTGACAACATGTGAACAAGTGCAAATTGTGCAGTAGCTTGACTTAATTTTGTTTGAGCAATGGTAGGACTATGTTTGCGGTACGATTGTGCAGGTACGATATTGAGAATTATTCAGTGAAGCTCCAAGGATTTGACAATAATATAATTACCGAGTAGATTAGCAGACTCTTCATTACAATTTTCTTATATTGATTTAGATCACAAGGGGATCTAGTCTGAAAATTTTGAAACGCGGTTTGCGAGCTCTTTAGGGTGGCAGGGTGGTGTAAGGCGGGTGATTGGAATCACCTTCAAGTTGGAGCTTGATAACACTTTAGGGTGACAAGGTCATGCTAGGGCAGGTTGTAGCTTGCACAAGGTGTTGGAGCATCCATGGGTGACAAGGTCGTGCTAGGGCAAGTTGTAGCCTGCACAAGGTGTTGGAGCATCCATCCAATTATCACTGGTACATAGGGTGTTGGAGCTTCTGTCAGGTTGGAGCTTGAGATCTAGGGTGTTAGAGCGTCCTCCTAGTTGCATTTGATAAACAAGGTGTTAGATAATCCTATAGATTGGAGCCTATAAATATGGGGGTTGGAACCTCTTTCAGTTGGAGTTGAAAACTTTGATGTAATTATTTTGAAGACAAATATTTAGAAGTGTTTGGGTGGTTTTTCTCCCGGAGGGGTTTCCACCCAAAAAATATCTTTGTCCACCAGCTTGATTATTGTGCATTGTTGAATAGTGTTATTTACTACTAATGAATGTTTATAATATTTTATGTTAATAACCTTTAATGATATATGAAGTTAAAAATAATACTAATTGATCATAAATATTGATTCACCCCCCTCTCAATATTTCCAACATGCATGACATGTTGTTGTGGTCCTTCTTCCTAGGAATCAAGACTATAAATACTCCAAACCCTTCAGTTGTCAATCCTCTTATGGCTACAAATTCCACATAAATGAAATTGTGGGAGGCCTTGTTACCCACCAGTAGTGGGTGATTCCTATAGGAGAATTTTTCTCCTAAGTTTATCTTCAACTAGCAGCCAACAACCCCTTGAAACCACCAAATAGGTCAATATGCCACCATTCTCTGCCACCTGATCCAACCATTATGTTCCCTATCATATGTTTGAAGATGGTACTTCCAACTCTAAAGGCATGGCTTTTCATTATGTAATTGAGTGTTTTTTCTTGATGTCCTTGGACACATTGGACATGGATTAGTAGGGGGAATCAATGGAAATAATAGACTTGGAATGTACTCTTGTTCCCTTATCCCAACTCGGTGGTTAATATTGTATCCTAGTCCCGTGGGATCTCCTGTATCAGCTACTAGATTTAGGAGTGGAACTACATGGAAAAACCTAATTTTGGTTGCATGGTCCTGCTTCCTGATACCATATATCTCACTTCCCTCCGCTCATCATTATCCCTTTTGACTCTTTTCCCATCTGGGTCCACATTTGTCCATTGGGTCCGTAAAGAGTTAGCATCCCCCTCCCCTTATGCACACTTTAGGTTGGGCCTGGAATGATGCCCCATTGGTTGATGTAGCTAAAAAGAAAGTTAAAAGCATAATTTGGCCACTTACAATAGGAAAACGTACCTTAAAATGCAAAAGATGATCAATACAAAAAATTAGCACGTGGGAAAAAGGTAAGCATGAGCTCCACCTCCTATCATTATGGCCATCACCCTAGTTCCTTGGGCCCCTATGTGTGCCCCTTGCATCATTTAGGAACCCATTATTGTCCCAAACCCTAGTGGGTGATGATCTAGTCAATCTTAAAGGAGGTATCCACTGCTTTATCATACACACCATGCTCTCATCCCATGAAGCCTCGAGCAGTTAAAAGAAAGAAAAATAAATAAAAGGAAAAAGGAATATGAATATGGGTGGAAAAAAATGTTCGAGGTAACTCATTTACCATGATTTCTCCCTCCTACATCCATACATCCAATGTGTGGGATTCCTTCATCATAGCTACCTTTGTACCATGGCATGTGGCTTGGAGCATTCCCTCTTACCCCCACACTGTTCCATCATTATTTCACATAACACACAACATTTGATGGATATAACATGGACCTATCACTCCCTTAGAGGTTTAAACCTCCTAAAAGTCTCCATTATTAACCTCTATTGTTGAGCAAGGCAAAACCTATACATTCTAAATCCCATTTGGAAGGGTTTGCCACTATGAAGTGTCCACTTTTGCACCTGATTAGCAAGTTTATTTACTCAATTTCACTAATGGATAGTTGTATTTGAAGGTGAGGAGACACATTGGATCGTATACAATATTGCAGGTGGGTTTCCATATTGGACATGGCCTCCCTATACATGATCCAAGCCCTACGGAGGGCCCTAATGTAACTTGCAGGGTGAGCATTGAGAGCCATGGGACTCCTCCACAACACAGCATTGATTTCTACTCCATGGGGTTCTGCAAAACCACACATTTATTGTTCATGCTTCAGTCATACAAGGATGATGATTCACTTGGACCATGTTGCCCTGTCGGCCACACATACTTGTACCTAATACTTGGTAGTTGATCCAAAGCCTACATGGGGTTTTGCCTCATTCATAAAGACATAGGGGGGCATGTGTCATAATTCTAGCCCTTATTGATGAAGCATCAACATGATTGATCAAGTTGGAGACCCATGAGACCATTGACTATGCCCCACAAGCCACTTGGGAGCACCATAGATGTTTTGCTTGGAAACCAAGGGGACACCCCCTTGGTCATCACTTTGATATCCCTCCCCTTAATCTTGGCACATGGAGGACTTATCTTGGGCTTCCGACAACCCTTTTGCACCATTATTTTATTATTTCATCCTCATTAGGAATGGTTTTTGGAATGGATGAGGTTCTCTGAATGGTTGTTATTTTGCCCTCATTAGGAATGAAGTAGGTCTGAATTCTTTATTGAGAGATATCCCAAATCCAAGTGATTGTAAGTTACAAGTGAGGCTCTTCTTTAATTTATATGAGCCTTTATAAATTCAATTTGGTCTAATTATCCCAATAATCCCCTAAAATAACTTCAATGTGCAAAATAACAACCCTATTGGTGATAAGCCCAAGATAAGTCCTGGCTGTCAGAAAATACTTCGATATAGTGGGCCTTTCCCTGTACACCAATTCCTTGGAACCCAAGGTTCCTAATAACATAAGCACAACCTCCTACTTATAAGGTCCATTTTGGTTTCATTATCCATTTGGTTCTTCCCTGACCACCCCTATGGCTACTCGACCTCTTTCCCCTTTTGAGGAAAATCTAGTTTGGGAGGGAACCTAGTCTTTGATACTGCATCTTGCATATTCCTTGTCTTTGTGAATTTGGTAGCTTACTGACAAATTTGAATAATGGGACTAGATTACTCTTTTTGAGAGGACCAATTTTGACCTTTGAAGCACTAGATTTGGATAAGGGCAGGTGTAGATTTGGATAAGGGCAGGTGTATTTTTGAAGTGAAGTCCATAATGTCAAAATTGTTAAGGTCAGCCCTAAAGAGAAATTGGACACCCTTGGAAGCCTATAAATAAAAGTGACCTAAACCACTTTTGAATAGCATCATAAAAAATTCTATTATTCTCTTTTATTTGATTTGGCTCGCAGAAATCTAAAATTAGTTCATGGAAGTTGGTTGGAAATTGTAGGGTTTGAAGCTCGCACGTGTGATTAGGGTTTTTTCTCACATTCGTAGGGCTGACACATGAAATTTTCGACTACAACTAGATGCACGCAAGCCTATCCATGTGGATGGAGTGTTCCAATTGCACGCACATACACTCTCTTCGTGTTACTGAAAACTAGGGTTTCATTTTTATAGATCTCTATAGTCGATTGCAGGATGGAATGTTATCTTTGATCAATACTATTGCTGGGCTCATATCTTAGATATTGTTTGATTGATTTTGATGGATAAATTTGTATTTTCTCATTGTACTCTCTATTGAACATTTTATGACAATCTAATAAAAAAATAATTTCAAAGGGTTTTCCTCCTTGTGGGGTTTTCCCTTGGTCTTTGACCAAATATATGTCTCTTGTTGATGGTGTTGATTATCTCCTATTGTCATTTCATTATTGTTCTATCTTCAATTACTATTTATTGATGAAAGAATTAATTACTATTGAAAAGATTGTTAATTAAAGAATTGAATTGGGCTAAAGTAATTGAAAAAACATAGAATAATGGTAAAAACTAACATGGTATCAGAGCTAAGGTGAAGGACAAGCCCAAATGAGACAAGAGGTGGATAAATCATATTTAGAAAGTTGAAGGAGCCTATCTAATCAAGTCAAGATGTTTTCCTATTTCTTCAAGGAAAATGAGAAGCTCATAGACTCATCTAATTTTGATGCATGGAAGATCAAGTTGGAAATCATATAAGAGGACAATGATGTCTTCGAATCCATCAAGGAAAGGTACCCAAATCTCCAGAGAATTCTTTTGTTTCTTCTAAGAACAAGTACAAGAAAGGCGAGTTAAAAGCAAAGAAGATTATAGCTGATGGTTTACAAGATAATTTACTTGCTTATGTTGGGAATTTAAAGAAGTCTAAGGATACATATGATAAGATAGTTGGCATGTATGAAGTCAACAATTTGAATGAGATCATCTCCTTGAAGGATCAACTCAAATATATGAAAATGAATAAGATAGAGCAAGTGAAATCCTACATTATGAGGACATATCGTCTTAGAGATCAATTGTAGAGAGTTGGGGAAAGCTTTCCTGATAGGGACTTGGTTGTGGTAACTCTTATAGGTCTTCCTCATATTTGGGAAAGCTTCATTACCACTATAAGAAATAATAATATTTTCCTACCATTCGATGATATCATTAGAAAACTCACTCAAGAAAAATCAAGGATGATTTCAAGAGGTAGGATTCAAAAGCATGAAGAAGGAGAGCCCACTGATTTTGTGACTCATAGAAAGAATAAGAAAGGAAAGGAAGAATCATCAAATTAAATGAAGCCTCCTCCTTGAAATTCAAGGAGAAGATATGACAGAGAACCATCACACATTGATTGCTACAATTGTCACACGAAAGGTCACTATGCTCGAGATTTCCCTGAGAAGAACAATGGTCCATGATGCAACACTAGAAGCAATAATAATAGGTTTAGTAATCAAAGAAGAGGAGATGATCGAAAGAAGACCATAATGGAAGAGATCAAAGAAGAACAAGAGATGATCCAAGTGATTATGAAGAAGACCATTGTCCTAAAAAGAAGCCAAGAAGTCCCAAGTATGAAAGGAATGTTGCAAATCAATATATTTGCATTTTTGCACTTTCTAGTTCCTCTCCTCCAAATACATGGCATACTTGGTTGGTTGATAGTGGGGCCTATTATCACCCCAAGAAACTCTCCTAGGTTATAGCTCGGAGATGCTCGGGAACATTACAAATTCAACTTATTGTTGCAAATGGATGAATGGAAGGAATGATGCTTATTCAAGCCAGATAACCACTCCTACTTTGCTTGATTCCAGACATGCGTGAACACCCCCAGACTACAAGGCTTTAGACCATCAATTACTCACAGTTTAAGGATTGGGTGAATATGGAGAATACTGACCACACCAGCAGATGTACAAAACCATGTGATGGCCAGCTGCAACCAATAAAGAGGTCTGCAAATATAACCCTAATGTACAGATAGGATGATAGCTCTCTAGCATTAGGTGAAAAGAAACTTGAATAACTCTTTCACTGATACATGCAAGAATTTAACACATAGGTAGGATGATAGCTCCTCTAAAGCTAAACATCAAGAGTTCAAGAAAACTGCATATCAGGCATAGCCTGGAACAGAATAGAAATGGAAAGTGAGCAATTAATAGAAAAATAAGCTTGTATTAGCTGAAAATGAAGATGAGACGCTGCAAGTATCAAAGTAGTTACAGTCTCCAGAAGTTGAACCTTACATCAAAATAACAACCATCAACACTGATTACATCTTGTTTCTAGGTATATATAGAGTTTCATTACAAAGGCACTCAGCCATTCTAAGTATGGAGGGGTCATAATTGACCACCAACTGCTTTAACCGCCTGATGGGGTCTCTAGTGCATTTTCTTGCTTCAGTGGATAATTCTGATCTTTTTCCTGTGCTCTGCTATCCTCTCAGGAGGCTGGAGTGTCATATGGAATGAAGTCCCATAACTGTTAAATGAATTTACCTATTGAGCTCTATCCTTTTCCTTCTCGGCCATGCTTTTTGTTGAATGTGGTTGTTAAGGAGCAAATACAACTAGTACTTGAAGACTGGCCACCTTCGGGAGCACGGAATAGTTCATGGATGTGTATGGTGTGGCAAGTGTATGAGTAGGACGGAGGAGCTAGATTGACCGTTGGATCGGGAAGATAGACAGCGAGGATGCGTTGGTGGGGACATCAGAAAAGAGAGGTGGCATGAATGTGAGCCATTGGATCTCAACAAGCAGATTCAACGATCGTCGGGTGGTCAAAACGCGGGGACGTTAATGGGCGGAAATGGAGGACAGGCGGTAAGTGGTATTGCTCATACCACCGTTGGGGGTTGGGCGGTAAAGGTACAATGGCATGCGATACCACTCGAAGTGTGACATGTGGCAGGGGGGAAAGGACGAAACCACTTTTCATCGTGTATTATCGTCCTAGCAGTTTGAAGGCGCGGGGAGAGTGATTGTCGTCCGATCGCAGTGAAGATGATCGAACGGTGGGGAAACGGTTAAGTAATTTACTGTGACGGGATCCGTTAGATCGGCGTGGCGGAGATCAATGGCTGGGGTTCTAGTGAATATTTTATGGGGGCGCGTGGTCATATGGGCACGGGTTTGAACACCCGAGGCTTAAGGAAAAGAGTTTTATGTGATGTTTTAACAAGAGCATTAGTAAAGGAGATGAAAGGGAAATGGGCGAGGTAGAGGAAAAGGTGAGGGTAACCAATATAAGCCTCCTTTGAGCATGACCACAGACCAAGTGTGCCTCCAACTTTGGAAAATTAATGTTATATAGCAAAGCTAACATTGGCTCCTTCTGGGGATGAGATCCTCTCTGTGAGGTCTCAAGAACTGTAGATCATTGCCTTTCCTGTGAAAACCAAATTAGCAAAATTTCCTAGTGTTCCATTGGGCATGGAGTCTAACTGAGTCTACACTAAAACAGATAAAATAACATATTTACAGACTTAAGGCCTGAGGACCTTAAACAACATAAATTTTCAAAAATCGGCCATTAACTGGGCCATCAAAAATTGTTTCTCCTTCCATGATTTGCACCATGAAAGTATTGTTCCCTTGGATCTGAGAAATGATAAAAGGCCCTGTCCACAAAGAATCAAACTTCCCATCGTTGCCTTTCTTCTCTTTAATTACATCCCACTTAAGAACCAAGTCTCCAACCTGAAATTTATCTGTTTTTGTCCTTCTGTCAAAAGCTTCCTTGATCTTCTTCTAGTGTGCCACGGACCTTTCAACTAGTTGTTCTCTGATTTGATGTACTTTTGCTAAATCAGTGATCCTTTTTTCCATGTCCTCTTCCTCATTCTACTCTTCTTGCAGGAACTTTGGCATAGGGAGAGTTAACTGGATTGTGAATACAACCTCAATGCCATATACCAGCTTGAATGGAGAATTCCGTGTGGATTTCTTGGTGGTCACTCTGTCAGCCCATAGTGCATACTTGAGCTTAGAATCCCAATTCTTTTTGTTATCTTCCAATAGCTTTCTAATTATCCTTATCAAACTCTTGTTGGAAGATTCTGCTAGACCATTGCCTTGAGGGTAATATGAGGTGGAATGAACCAGTTTAATGCCCATTGAACCACACATGTCCACCAATTCTTTTTCCCTAAAGGCTGTTGCATTATCTGTAACCAGTTTATGTGGACAACCAAATCTGGTGAAGATATTCTCTGTCAAAAACCTCATGACCACGTTATGATCAACCTTTCTGGTAGGGATTGCTTCAATCCACTTAGTGAAGTAATATGTGGCTACTAGGATCCATCTGTGCTGGCCACTGGAATGTGGGTTGATTTCTCCAATGAAATTCAAGCCCCACTGCTGAAAAGGGCCACTAGCATGTATGGGTTTTAGGGGCAGGGACTTTAATTGCTATTTCCCTTCAAAACTTTGGCACCTGTCACAAGATTAACAAATGAAAAGACATCAGCAAATAAGGTAGGCCAATAATATCCAGCCCTGAGGATTTTATGGGCTGTAGTTTTCCAATAATGATGCCCTCCACATATGCTAGAATGAAACTGATGCATAACCTCCACGGATTGTTCTTTGTCCAGACACCTCAAAAGAATTCCAGAGGGGTCCCTCCAGTAGAGCAGGTTTTCATGAATGCAATATTTTGCTGCCCTGAGCTTAATAGTTATGGCTTGGCTTGAACTAAGACATGAAGGAACCTCTAGCTTTAGCAAGAATTGAGCTATTACAAAGTACCAATCACAAGAAGCTATGTTTTCTGCTAATGACTGATTTTTCCCTGGTTCAGCTGTTTCTTCTGCTGTCTGACCATTTTCTGAAATCATAGTTATCAAATTCATGTCTAGCATTCTGCAATTTTCTTCAACCATTAATCTGGCAAGGCCCTGACCTCTGATAAGCTTGGTGGGCTTCAATTCTATATTAAATTCAATTAGCTTTGCAATCCATTTAGCCCTTCTTCCATCAGCATCAGGCTGCGTTAGGACATGTTTTATTGAAGCAGAGGGTACATACGCAATTATCTTGGAGTGCAGAACGTAAATTCTGAAATCTTTCAAAGACTTTATAAGAGCATATGCTTGTTTCTAAATGATATCATACCTCATCTCAAAATCCCTTAAAGTTTTGCTGAAAAATGCCACTGGATGCTCTAAACCTTCCTCATCTACTTGCAATAAAACTGCTGCAAGGGTGTCATCAGAGGCAAATGAAAATATATGGAACTCCTTGTTGTATTCTAGACTGCTCAAAGTAGGAACTTCCATAATAGCTTTCTTAATGGACTCAAAGGATCTTCTTGTTGCATCAGCCCATTTGATTTTTGACCCCTTTTTCAACATGGAGGTAATATGCTTTACAAGTTCTGCAAAATTTTGGAAAACCCTCCTCACAAAATTTATTTTGCCCAGAAAGGATTGGATATCCTTCTTTGATCTCGGGACAGACAAGGTTTTTATTGCTCTTACTCTTTCTGGGTCAATCCAGACACCTGTAGCAGAAACAACATGTCCTAATAGCTTGCCTTCTTCTAAAGCAAACTGTGACTTTTTAGGATTTACTGAAATCCCAAACCTTCTGCACTTCGAAAACACTTTCTTCAAATGTTTCAAATGGTCATGATGGCTACTAGAGTATACTGTTATGTCATCAAGGTAGACAAGGAAAAACTTATCCTTCTCTCCTACAAATGCTATATCCATAGCTCTTTGGAAGGTGGCTCTAGCATTCATCAGCCCAAAAGGCATCTTGGAATACATAAAAGTGCCCCAAGGAGTGGTGAATGTAGTCTTCTCTTGGTCATCTAGATGTACAACAACCTGATTATACCCTGAGATCCATCCAGGAAAGACATCACTTTGGCTCCTGAGACCTTTTGCAGCAAATGCTCCATTTTGGGTAGAGGATAATTGCCTTTCTTAGAGCATTTGTTTAAGTTTCTGCAATCAATGCAGAGTCTGATTTCTCCACTTTTTTTCCTTACCACTACCAAATTGGCTATCCATTTTGAATATCTGAGAGGGACTATGATTTTGGTAGCTAGTAATTTTTTGATTTCTTTTTCAATCAGAGGGAGGAGCAAAGGATTTATTGGTCTCAGCTTCTGTTTGAAAGGGATGGTGTCTTTCTCTAAAGGAATTTTATGCTGGATGTATCTTTTTGTCATAAGTTTTTAGGTCACTATATTACCAGGCAAAGACATCAGTAAATTGCTTCATTAAATTGCAGTATTCAGAACATTGGGCAGCAGATAGATGGGTGGAAATATTTACATACCTTGGATGCTCTGGACTCCCTATGTTATGCTTACAGACTGCAGATTGGTCTTCTTTTTGAGCAGCCTTATAAGGCACATCATTCCGGTGAAACAACGTTTCTAAAGGAACTAGACCCTTAGGTATCTGATTACTGGGCAGTTGGACAATGCTATCTTTACCAATTCTGTTTCTAAGCCAGGATTGGGGACTTTCTTTCAAGGCTTGATTCTCTTGGTCAACTTGCATTTCAGTGAATTCATCAATGACTTGCAGAAATTGATTCACTTCATCATCATCTTCAAAAACTTTCCAATGCTGGACATTATCAGGCAAGGATGGTCTATATTTCATTTGAACTTCATAAACTAGTCCGGAAGGCATGGGAGGGATAAACACGCTAGCAGACACAGCAAGGGAATCAGCAAGCTGATTTTTTACTCTAGGGATAAATGAGATACAAAAATTATCAAAAAAATCTTTGAGTCTCAATACCTCATCTCTGTATGCTTTCAGCCTTGGGTGCTTTGCTTGAAATGTTTTGTTTACTTGTTGAATGATAAGATCATCATCTCCAAACACCCTTATGCTTCTGATTCCTTTGTCTTTAGCTATGTTAAGGCCCAAGATCAGAGCCTCATACTCTGCTATATTGTTCGTGACTTGGAAAGCCAGCTTAAAAGACAGATGCGTGCATTTTTGTTTTGGAGATATCAGTACCACCCCTACTCCTGCAGTTTCCCTCAAACATTATCCATCGAAGAACATTTCCTAGACTTAACTTCCTTGTTCTCCCTTGGCCTGATTCACTGGTTTCTTGATCTGCATTGAGGCCTTCTGGGATTCTTCAATTTGGAGAATACAAGCTCCAAAATTAGTGTCCACATCATATATGGGATGATTAGAAGGGTTCTTCTCATCACTGATGATGTAGGCCAACTGTGCTTCTCTGTACAATCTCCTGCTTTCCCCTCCGAAAACTGGGATAGTGGCATAAGATAAATCATTCTGTAATGTCCCACCTAGTCTCTTAATCCACCCTCTAGACAATAGCATGCCAAACTTAGGGGGGACATCTGCCACCACAATGTCTATCACCATGCTCTCCATGGGCAGTTGAGTTAGGGTAATAGCTAAATATTTGATCAATCCCAGACATTTGACCTTTCTTGAATCAAATGAGAATAAATCATGATACGATCTGGTGATATCAAGACCTAACTCTTCCATGACAGCTTTGGGCATTGGATTGTCGCTGGCCCCTGTGTCTAGCAGACAATTATGGAGGATTTTATCATGAATGGTCAAGGAGACATAACATGATGGGGAATTATCATCAGCAGGTTCGGTCATTGGGCTAGGCACAACTGCAGGCTTATCATCTTGCAAATTGACATAGTCAGTGGGGGCTTGTATGGTTTTCAGCTCAAGAGCATCAAGGATTGGCTTTCTAAAGACTTCACTCTTTGTAAGTTCTACCAGAGGCATAGAGATTTTTAACTTCCGAACTTCTGATTCAAAGCTGAAAGGGGAAGGGGACTTGTGAGTACCTCTTACCTCTTGAGTTGGTGCTTTGGGGATGACTGGATCAGCTGTTGGCTTCTTCTGTCTGATATTTTGTTGCTCTATCGGGACAACAGCTTTTTGGGCAAGATTCTCCTTGACATTGTTTGCTCTTGACCTCAGATTATATCTTTGTTGTTCACCAGTCTGCAGAACAGCCTCTCTATCCCATTCTTGACTGGTTTGGTCTTGTAATAGTCATTCTTCATAGGCAGCTAATGTCAAAAAGGCAACACTACCCTTATCTTCCATGCAATGAATTTCATCCTCTTCTTCAAACTGCTCCTCCTCCATGACTACATTTTGGAAAGGAGCCTTAACTCTTTTCTCTTCATTTGCTTCTTTACCCCTCTGAATGATTTGCAATTACTCATTTTCTCTTCTGAATGGATTTGGATTTCTTGGAGCAAATGTGTTTTGAAGCCTTGCCTTTCCAAATTTCTACTCAACCTTCAGCTTGGATATCTTAGCAACCAATGACTCTATCATCTTAGTCATCTTATCTAATTTAAGTTCTGAAGATTGAACAGAGGAAGAAGAAGCCTCACCTATCTGTCTCCTTCTATCAACATGACTCTTGAGATTTTCTATAGCCATGATATTAGATTCCACCTCAAGGGCCGCATCTTGCATTTCAGCTAGAGTGGTACATCTTCTTTCTCTTAAAAGCAGGCAGAAATCAGAGTCAAAAGCATTGGCATAAGTGAGTTTGGCAGAGGTGGGGGTAGGCTTTACTTCAGCTAGTATCTTACTATACATGCAGTTATATCTCTTATTGAAATCAGGCAGTGATTTCCCATTTTCCCTCTTGAGATTTCACACTCTGTATGGTAATATAGCAAGTCCTTTTTATCCCCCCAATGCTTCAAAAATACATCATCTAATGCTTCAATGTTTGTTATAGACCTAGGGGCCAATTCTCTGAACCATTTTCTAGCCTCACCATCAAGGCTCTAGACAAACACTCTCATCCACACCTCATCTTCACTGATATCTAGGTTATCAGCATAACTATAAAAAGATTCAAGGTGTTCTTCAGCTGTTACTCCCTCTGTACCAATGAATTTAGGCATGTATTTCTGGTATTCTCTTGCAGGCATGGCATTCAAAGGAATAGGCAAGACCAAGGGTCCATACCTAGCAGCTATAATTCTTTCCATCTTTGTGGGTGCTTGCTAGCCTGCCATGACTGGGATAGGTGGAAGGATATTGGCAGATTGAGTGGTAGGAAGCAATGAAATAGGTGACATAAATAAAGGAAAATGATGGACTGTATGGGAGACTTTCTTTGGACTGAGATCCAAAGGGGAACTAAATAAACAAGGAGCTTTATGAATCTCTAAAGGTATTTCTTCACTAACAATGCTAGGCTCTATATCTTCAAACTGCACATTCTCAGCTATAATCTTCTCTTGCAGAGATACATAAGATTTCTTAGGCTTACCTGATCCTGATGCTCCTTTCTGCGATGTTTTCCTTTGCTTAAAAATCTTCTCAGGGTCAGGCACCGGGTCAGCTGGTGATTTCCGAGGATTTCTCTGAGTATGCCTCACAAACTGAGCCAGAACTGTAATGTGGAGTCGCCACTAGGTTGGTTCTCCAGTAGAGTCGCCAGATAGATGATTAAAACCAGAAATGTGTCCAGACTTTGTCTATCATCAAAACTGCAACTATGTCATTCTCCTAGGGAAGCTGAGCTCCAATCTCCTCTCCCCGACAATGGTGCCAATTAATGTTATAACCCCAAGAAACTCCCCTAGGTTGTAGCTCAGAGATGCTCAGGAACATTACAAATTCAACTTATTGTTGCTAATGGATGAATGGAAGGAATTATGCTTATTCAAGCCAGATAACCACTCCTACTTTGCTTGACTCCAGACATGCATGAACACCCCTAGACTACAAGGCTTTAGACCACCAATTACTCACAGTTTAAGGATTGGGTGAATATGGAGAATACTGACCACACTAGCAGATGCACAAAACCATGTGATGGCCGGCTGCAACCAGTAAAGAGGTCTGCAAATTTAATTCCCTAATGTATAGATAGGATGACAGGTCTCTGGCATTAGGTGAAAAGAAACTTGAATAACTCATTCACTGATACATGCAAGACTTTAACACATAGGTAGGATGACAACTCCTCTAATGCTAAACATCAAGAGTTCAAGAAAACCGCATATCAGGCACAGCCTGGAACAGAATAGAAATGGAAAGTGAGCAATTAACAGCAAAAGAAGCTTGTATTAGCTGAAAATGAAGATGAGACACTACAAGTATCAAAGTAGTTACAGTCTCCAAAAGTTGAACCTTACATCAAAACAACAACCATCAACCCTAATTACATATTATTTCTAGGTATATATAGAGTTTCGTTACAAAGGAACATGGCCATTCTAAGTATGGAGGGGCCATAATTGACCAACAACCGCTTTAACCACCTAATGCAGTCTCTGGTGCATTTGCTTGCTTCAGTGGATAATTTTGTTCTTTTTCCTGTGCTCTGTTGTCCTCTCAGGAGGCTGGAGTGTCATATGGAATGAATTCCCATAACTGTTAAATGCATTTTCCTGATCGAGCTCTGTCCTTTTCCTTCTCAGACATGCTTTTTGTTGAATGTGGTTGTTGAGGAGAAAATACAACTAGTACTTGAAGACTGGCCACCTTCGGGAGCACGTAACAGTTCATGGACATGTATGGCGTGGCGAGTGTGCGAGCAGGATGGAGGAGCTAGATTGGCCATTGGATCGGGAAGATAGACAGCGGAGATGTGTTGGTGGGGACATCGGAAAAGCGAGGTGGCATGAATGTGAGCCATTGGATCTCAGCAGGCAGATCCGATGGTCGTCGGGCAGTAGAAACACGGGGACGTTAACGGGCGGGAATGGAGGACGGGCGGTAAGTGGTATTGCTCACACCACCGTTGGGGGTTGGGCGGTAAAGGTACAATGGCATGCGATACCACTTGGAGTGTGATGCATGGCAGCAGGGAAAGGACGTAACCACTTTTCATCACGTATTATCATCCTGGCAGTTTGAAGGTGCGGGGATAGTGACTGTCGTCTGATCGCAGCGGAGATGATTGGATGGCGGGGAAATGATCATGTAAGTTATTGCAATGGGAGCCATTAGATTGGGGTGGTGGAGATCAACGGCTGGGGTTCCAGTGAAGATTTTATGGGGGCGCATGGTCATATGGGCATGGGTTTTAATGCCCGGGGCTTAAGGAAAAGAGTTTTATGTGATTTTTTAACAAGAGAATGGGTAAAGGAGATGAAAGGGAAATGGGTGAGGTAAAGGAAAAGGTGTGGGTAACCATTATAAGCCTCCTTTGAGCATGACCATAGACCAAGTGTGCCTCCAACTTTCGAAAATCAATGTTATATAGCAAAGCTAACAGGGCCTCTCATCATTTCTCGAGATATAAGGAGGTTTTCTCTAATTTGGTAGAGAGGGAGTCAAGTTTGAAGATTATTCTTGGGGACAACTCCCCTCATCTGGTTAAAGGTTTTGGTTTTGTTAAATTTCATTTCGACTCTGGGGAATCTGTTTTGCTTCATGATGTGATGTATGGGCTGGGATTGAAGAAGAATTTTGCATCTATATTCACATTGGAAGATAAAGGAATGAGAGTTTCTTTTATCAAAGGAAAAGTACTTACTTGGCTTGTTGGATCATTAAGAGAGATGCTTTCACATTGGGATCTAGATTTGAAGGAATATATAGAATCACTAGAAGATCCCTTATGGAAATGATCCATGATATCAATAATTAAAGTGAACTATGGCACTATATATTGGCTTATCTCCACTATGATGCTCTTCCGAAATTAAATAAGTTGATCTCTGGGATCCCTAATGTTCAAGCCCATGATGATGGAGTATGTCCAAGTTGTGCCAATGGAAAGAAGATAAGGGGACCATTCCCTATAGCAAAAACAAGACAAATGACATCCTCCAATTAATTCATTCTCACATATGTGGCCCGATTCCCGTGCATTTACTTGGTGGTCATATTTACTACATAACCTTCATTGGTGATTTCTCAAGGAAATATTGGATATATTACTTCAAGCATATGTTTTCCTATGGTTCGAATAAGTTGAAGCCTCCATAAAGATTTAATGGGATGTTATAATATTACGTGGATGCACAATAATGAAATGAGGAGATAATAATGGTGAGATTAGAATGCCATATGTGGCATAATATGTGGGAAAGATATGGTTTATTTTGAAACCATATAATATGGCATGATAAAGTTATAATCTACGGTGGGATATGGTGATACACCAATCTTTTAAATTTTTTATTTTGATATGGTGTTTTATTTTGAATTTATTAAGTGGTTATTTTTTATTTAGCCAAAACATTATATATGTGTAATGTTATGCTAAGAAAACACACAAGTGAGATTGGAATTTTGAAGCATTGTCAAAGATTTGTAAAGATAGTTTAGTCCAAGAGCTTATGCTCTAGAAAATTTATAATTGTTGTAAGAAGGAGGGTTGAAGACCTCTTGGTAGCAGGCTTTGGAGCAAATTTTTAAGGATTTCTTGGAATGTTGTTGCAAATCTGATAGTTGTATTTTATGCAACAGAAGTAAATTTTTATGCAGCAGAGGTATAATTGAGCAGAGTTTAGAAGCGACATAACAAAACTTTGGAGGCTCATTGTGGGAGTTCTAGGAGGTCTTTTTGAGAGCCGAAAGTTGCATTAGGTTCGTGGGGTTGAGCATAATACGATAGGACTAGGCACGAGTCATGTTTATGTAAAAAAAAATAATTTGATGGCTTTGATTGATTAATAAATAGGCCTCCCCACCAAAGACCAAGCCCGAAGATGTAGGTTTTGGGATAGACAAACTCTGTAGTCAACTTTCTGGTGTTGTTTTCTCTTATGTGCTTCATTATTTCTCTTTATTTGGTATAATTTCCTTTCAATTTTCCTATGTCTTTTAGATTGAGCTTTATTTAATGGTGATTTTAAATACATGCAAAGACTTTTAAAAGGCTAACAAGCAAGTATCAATTTTGATCGGGATTTTAGATCAACGAGCAAACCCATAGCCTACAATAAGTTGTATTCTTGGGATAGATCTTTCTAACAAGGTATCTTACACGTCAAAAGGAGATCGTATGCCAAAATTATGACCCCACGAAGTTGGCGTACCAATTTACCCCAATGGGGTCCATAGGATTTTGGCGCTTCATCTCCTAGGATTAGGTTTTTGGATGTTTAGGGTTTTCCATTATTTCTCAATAATAAATAGGCCTTCGAGCCTTATTGCAACATAGTTTAGAAGGCAAGTAGCTGCCACATCTCTTTTCATAGATAAGCTACCATTACCTGAGCTAATTTATTTCCATCCTACAAGTAAACAATTTTTAGTACTTTATTATTAATGAATTGAAGTTTTGTTTTCGTTTTGCCACTTTTTTCTATTATATCTATGTTTCATTTTGTTCCTTAATAAACCTAGATTAGAAATGTAGTTGAAAAGAAGAGTTTTTTAGGTTGTTGTTTTAGCCTTTGATCTGCCATGATATATTGGATGAGTAGGAAACATAAGTCCATAACATTGAGTACCACTTAAGCAAAGTATATTAGCAATAGCATGGCTACCTATGAAGCATTTTGGTTGAGGAATCTCCTTAGATATTTGTTTGATCATGTTTCGGAAACTACTATGACATATTGTGACAACAAGAGTGGGATCCAATTGGTAGAGAATCCCATGTTTCATGACAAGTCCAAGCACATAGAGATTATTATCACTATATTCGAGACATGGTGCAAAGATGAGTCGTTAGAATCCATCACATATCGACAAATGAGAAGATTGCAAATATTCTCACCAAGGCTTTACTGAAAGGGAAGTTCTTGGTCTTCATAGAGCAACATGGATTGATGGATGTGACCCCTCTTCATAAGGGGCATTGCTTTTTGAGGACACTGAGCTAGCTCTTCCCCCCTGTTTGATCTCTTAGGGTGAGGAATTGAGATGTAGATCTATTGAGGTTGACAGATATCTAGATAATAGGATATTACCCCTATTTGTCACCCATAGGGTGTGTTACCCACCACCTGTGGGTAGTGTGCATAGGAGAATTTTTTTCTCCTAGATGGTCCCCAGTTGGTAGCCAAAAACCCCTTGTAGCCACTAGATAGCTCTATGTGCCATTATCTCGGTGACTTGAGCCAACCATTTGGTCCCTCGCCCATCTGTTATGATTATATGTTTAAAGGTGGGCTTCCTAACCTCAAAGGTATGCATTTTCATTGATATAGTTGAGTAATTTACCTTACTTGGCATGGGTACTTTTTTGCATCGATTGGTGGGGGGATTCGATGGAAAGAGTGGACAAGATTTGTACTTTTGGATCATTTTCCTACTTTGGTTGTTAGCCTTGTATCCTAGTCCTGTGGGATATCCGTTACTGGTCATTAGCCTTAAGGCTGACAGTACATGGGAAATCCCGATTTTGGTTGTGTGGTCTCACTTCTTGACACCATATACATCACTCCCTTCTGCTCATTCTAACCCCATTCGTCATTTTTTCCCATCGAGGTCCACATGTGTCCACTAGGTCCACATAGGGTTAGCCTCCGCCTCCCCTTGTCCACACCTTGGGTTAGGCCTGGAATGATGCCACGAAGGTTGATGAAAATAAAAGGAAAAGAAAAAGCATAATTTGGCCACTCTCAATAGGAAATGTACCAAAAAATACAAATGATGGTTTGGACGTACAAATTTAAGGCCAAACATGAACTCTACCCCTTATTTATGGCCATTAACCTAGTTCCTATGTACCCTAGATGAGACCCTTCTACATCAAGAAACTCATGATAGTCCCAATCCCTGGTGGGAAATGAAATGCCCCACTTCAAAAGGGGTATCTACTTTTATATCATACATATTATGCTCTCATCCCCTAGAGCCTCAAGCAGTTATGAAGAACAATCAATCAAATGTAAAAGGCTTATGAAGAGGGGTGGAAAAACAAAGGTAGGGGTAACTCATGTACCACAATTTTCTCCCTCCCACACTCATATATCCAGGTGTGGGATTCCCTTCTTATAGCTAGCCTTATACCATGGTGTATAGCTTGGAGCCTTCCCCTGATCCCCACTCCATGCAATCATTATATCGCTTGCCACCTACCACTTGATAGATGTACCATGGACATGCCACCCCCTTTAAAGGGTGAAGCCACCTAATGGGGTCCTTGGTTAACCCCCTTTTTGAGCTTGGAGACACTTGTACATGCCAAAGCCCATATGGAAGGGCATGCCACCATGAATTTCCCCATTGCTTCCATGATTTGTAAGCTCTTTTACTTGATTATTCTAATGATTTGTTGTATTAGAGGGCAAGGGGACACATTGGATCTTATGTAGGATTGCAAGTGGGTTCCATTTGGGGATTAGTCTCCCTATATGGGGTCTACGCCCTCTAGAGGGCCACATGGACACTTGTAGGGTGAGTGTTGAGAGCCATGGGCCTCCACCATAGTAGAGATTGTTTCATGGATCCTCAACGCCATTCAATAATTGTTCGTGTTCCCCCTTTTGGATGAGGATGATGCACCTAGTTCACCATGCCCAACGAAATCCACACTTGCACCATACACTTGACATATGTTTCAGGGTCCAGATGAGGATGTGTCTCACTGAAGGAGACAAAGGGAGGGCTTATGTCATCATCATAACCCTTATAGATGGTTTACAGGCATTATCGAACCACTTGGAGACTGATGATGATGTCATTGAGCCTGCACACCCACTTGGGAGCACCACATGTGACTTGCTTGGAAAACAAGGAGCCAAACCCTTGTCCACTATGTTTGGAGCCTTTTCAGTCAACTTGGTAACTTTAGACTCCATCAGGCCTCCCCAATGGCTCAATGATTCAACATATTCATTATTTTTCCCTCTTGAGAGGTTATTCTTTGTATTATTGAGCTATATTGGTGGGCTTGTCACCAAGGGATGTTATTACTACACATTATTTTATTATTTGGGGCTAAATAATACAAATTAGGATATTTGAATCCCCTATTAGATTGTATAAATAGGTGAGAGGATGATTCATTTCTCTCATAATCACTTGGATTGGATTAGTATCTCTTGAGATATTTTCGCAATTCCTGTTGGGATAAATTTTTGGAGATTTCTTGATGAACTTTGATGTATGTATTTTCACTATTGTCTTTGGAGCTTATTTCTAATACAAAATTGATAAATGGATATACTCTCTCTCTCTCTCTCTCATGTAAGTCGAAAATTTGATGTTATTCTTGTTATCTTAATGCCATGTATTTTGTTATCATTGTTCTTGTATCAGTTAATGTAATGAGGTATTATTATGGGACCTTAAATAAGTGATTAAATGCATGCATTGACCTCTGAGGGATTGGGTGAATGTTCCTAGAGGTAATTATTAGGTTTAAAAACCTAGAAACTTTGTCTCCTTCGCAAATTTGAAGTGTAAATCCCCATTTACTTAGTTTCTTCCCTTGGAGAGGCTAGAAAATATCAATTGGGGCTTCTTAGCTCATGAAAATTCTCTATCTATGTGTATCTTGACACCATTAAGCCCAAGCACTAAGACATTGATCCTAGTATCCCTTTGCTGGTCAAATTTACTTCTCTTTTCTTCAGTTTTCCAAATTTTAGGCCCAACCCTAGAGGGTCACCTACGAAATCAAGGGAAATTAATTCTAGCCCTTCAAAACCCTTGATATTTGGTCCATTCCTGTGCTAAGGTTTTCTCTAGAGGTCCTCCAAGTTTGAAGAAAATCCTATGGTGGAATTATGAGATATAGCAAGCCCTAGTTGCAAGACCAATTCTTTCCTTAGATTGACTTGGGTTAGTGTCCTCATTGGGATCATTGCATTCAAATCTCAAAATAAAATTAGTCCTTTGATCTTATTCCCTACCTTAATTAGGTCAAGCCCCTCATTAGGTGATCAACTCCATACCCTTAACCTAGTTTTGGGTCCACTTGGCTCTGTTTGGTCCTGCAACTTTGCAACTCCAATTCCACATACATAGAAGCCTCTTATTCATAAAGATCCTTAGGTTTAGGAATCCCCTTGTTAAGGCATATCCTCCAAACCTAGGCTCAAGAATCCTCTAGCCCTTCCTAGAGATCCTATCACCTTGATTTCAAAGCAAAAAAGCTATCTAATTAAGCCTCTCTTGTGAATAGGCATCGGGAATCACTCTCTATCCATTCATAGATCCATCCTTCCTAGTGATTCCCCCTATAGCGGGTCTCCTCCCATCAGTGAAAATCCATAAAGTGTAGGAAGCCTTAGTTGAGGTGACAATTGGCTATCGTTCCATTATTTCCCCTTGACCTAGTGGTTTCTCCATAGGATCCCATCCTAGAACCCCTGCTAGTTTGAAAGGTAATAGGGTGGAAAACATATGCTCCCATATCTTGGTCTAACATAGTATACCCTAGCTGACATCATGCACACAAGCCAGGCTTATTGGGATTGTCCCTCCCCATTTGGCCAAAATGTTGAGGAGGCTTGGAGGTGTTAGACCCTTACATTTGTAAGCTGTGTATCTATCCCAAGCTCAATTATGATGCAAGTGTTCTACCACATGACTCTTGAGGGTCATTGTTGGGAATATCAATAAGCAATAGGATATTGCTTATTGCTTGACATAGGGTGGAATAAGTATGCTCCCCTATGAGATGACTTGGGGTGAGAGTGTCCCATAGGACCTTCCTTGTTGTCTTGAGAGGGTGGTAGCTATAGCTCCCTGATTATTATTCATAGATTCAAGAGATAGAGTTGAGAAAATATGGGACATGAGATGATGACATGGTACTTACAATGATTACATGACATAGTTGGAATTTCTCCCTAGCTGATAGGGAGTGTTAATTTGGAATCTCATTGAAAAATACCAATCATGGGACTATAGTCCTCTTTTCGAGAGGAGCAATTTTGACCTTTGAAGCACTGGATTTGGACAAGGGAAAGTGTATTTCTAAAGTGAACCCCACAATGTCAAAATTGTCAAGGTTGGCCCTAAAGAGAAATTGGACTCCCTTGGAAGCCCCTCAACCTCATTTGAATATCATCATCAAGCATTATATTCTTCTCTCTTCTTTGATTTGGCTCGCACTAGTTTGAAATTGGTTTGCACATGTTTAAAATTGTAGGGTTCGAAGCTCACACATGTGATTAGAGATTTTGGTTCACATCCACAAGGTTGCCATGGGAAATTTCTGGCTACAACCACACACACACAAGCCTATCCATGTGGCTAGAGAATTTCAACCGTACGTACACTCTCTCAGTGAGGCTAAAAACTAGAGTTTCATTTTTACAGTTGACACAGAATGGAATATTATCTCTAATCAATACCATTGTTGGGCTCATATCTTGGATATTATTTGATTGATTTTGATGGATAACTTTGTATTGGCTCATTGTAATCTCTGCTAAACATTTTATGACAATCTAATAGAAGAAGAATTTTGAAACGGGTTTCCCTCTTGTGGGGGTTTTCCCTAGTCTTTAACTAAATCTGTGTCTCCTGTTGATGGTGTTGATTGTCTCCTATTGTCACTGCATTACTGTTCTATCTTCAATTATTGTTGATTGAAAAGAATTGAATCAGGATAAAGTAATTGAAACAACATAGAATAGTGGTAAAAATTAATAGTCCTGCTAATTGCATCTTGCAAGGTTGCGGGTTTGTAGGTTCTTACCCACCCATGCAAGGGTTATGACATACCTTCTATGAACAACATAATTATCTAGGGCATTGGAAGGCCAATGAACATTACAACCAATCTCTAAAAATCAATGATATAGGCTTCAACACTTCTTGTCTGCCAAAGCTAGGTTAACTCGCTGAAGTACAACTCAGGGTCCTTGTCGAATCTCTCCATCATCCTTTATGTGAATTTTGTATTGGAAGTGATGTCTGCATGCCCTATTGTGGTCATTCTGTGTTGTCACCATTCATGTACTTCTCTATCAAGATGTAGAGTGGCGTATTTTATAACATCCATCTCACACACGGGGTTAAGTTGAAAATATGTGTCCAACTTCTGCACCCATGATCTAGCTGAACACTTTGTCAACCCATCAAAACAGGGAAGAGATACTTTCCTCATTGTCTTTTGCAGATCCTGGTTTGGCTGAGAACCCCCATACTTTGCTACCTTTCTATATTATTTTCTTCTCATAAAATAATAATCATTTGTGGTTAAGTTCACCCTTACTTTAGGGGGTAATGATTGGTACTCCTTCATCCAAGTTGTCACTGTTCTTGTTATGTGTGAGAGATAGTCCTGCTCCTTGGAGAAATCATCCCAAAATTGTGGCATAGTTGGTATGCTTCCATAAATGTGTGGGCTATTCTAGGGGTTGGTATGCACATGTATATGGTCACCCGCACTAGAATTTGAACCACCTTCTCCATTATTGCTTTGCTAGGTAGAATTTCCAAGTTGAGTTTAGGACATTTTGATGAGAAGTTTCATGATTTCTTCTTGGGTTGAGGTGATCTTGTAAGAACATTCCAAATTCTTGAATGCTCTTGGTCTCCCATGAATCCTTCTTCGTGTTCTTTAGGAATGTCCTCCAGATTTTTTTTTTAGTCTTACGTCTTATGCCTTGGCTTTTGACTCTTGCCATTTCCAATCAATGGAAATGCCTCTTGGTATCCCTTTGGTTTTTCTTGGCTTCACATCCCACCATTAGCCATGAAGATGGATTTGATACCACTCTGAGATCCCCAAGGCAGAAAATATAGTGACATAGACTACTTTTTTTTTTCAAACAACTCTGGATATATGATGAAATGATAAGGAACGATTTCTATTATTCATACAAGTGTCTCCACATTTGCCATTAAAAGCAAAACAATGTGAACTTATTTAAATGGAATAAGGAAAACTTTGCAATTTTATTAAATATGAAATTACAATCTCATTCTTCCATAAGTCAGAAAACTGGAAG
Organism: Pinus taeda; assembly: GCA_000404065.3. NCBI lineage: Eukaryota > Viridiplantae > Streptophyta > Pinopsida > Pinales > Pinaceae > Pinus > Pinus taeda. Next base: position 32,900 of record APFE030444952.1, on the reverse strand, counting down.
ATGAATACTGATAAAGAACTCCTCCAGGAATGATCTCGACCCTCTCATGGATTGGTGCCCTCAAGCAAACCCAAACGATGTCTAAAGAGGCCCTTTGACATTCTATCTCTCCTCCTTGATACCCAATGTGAAGCCTTACACCCTTGACCTTCTCTGTGAATGTCGTGAGGCTTCAAGGCCTTCCAAAATCCATGTAATAATTGTATGGACTTTCGAGCTTTGAACTTTGATTGTATGTATTGCCCTCAGCCCTCCAATACCTGTGTGATGGATTTATGGCCCCCATTGAGCTTGGAAAATTTGTGCGATTGGCTTCTCAGTCCTCAGACACATGCGTGAGGAGTTTATGGCCCGATGACAGTCACCTGCATAGTATTTATATGACCTCTCAGCCTTGAACAATGAGATCGAATGATGGACCAAACCTTGAAAGCTACTTTGTCTCCTTATCTCAATGCTCATGACAACTGAAGAATAATAATATATGTATATATACAATCTGATAAGGGCTCGATATCTACTGGAAGACTTGGATCTTGACCTCCTAATGATCAAATCTAGTATAATAGACCCAAATCCAACCTTAAAATTCTTTACCTCAACTGATTCACCTACACTAAAAAATAAATGGAAAGTATACATGGTAAAATAAGGCTAAACATAAATTGGTGATTGAATTTTCTTAGGGATCATTCTACATCACCATCTAATAATTATATAGCCCCACTCCCAATAAGCTCCTTTAAATTCAAAATTAGAACAATGTTAAAATTGAGGTATAAGTGTAAAATGATTTTTTGTTGTTGTTGGTAAACATCTGTATGCAAGGGAGGGAAGGGATTCATTCCAATTTCTTAATTTTGGACCTAACTATCATATCAAGTGCCTATGTTAAATGTGAAGTTGACACCATGAACTATTGATCCCATTCTATTCAATTATTTTTAACATCTAACTGAGTTGCATTAGTAACTGGTGAATCTTCCTAATAAATTAATAGTTTTCAATATACTCTTTATATATCACTCTTCCTTAATAGCTACCACATTCTCCTTTGGTTAATCATTAACATCTATTAATTAGTTATTTATGAACCATCCACAAAAGTATTTGTCTAATTTTTAAACAATGTGAGCACCTTAATTCTTTTTAACATTTTACATCCAACACTTTCAAATATGTTAATGAATATAGAAAATAAATATATAAATATTAATGTTTAAGTGATAGTAATGCTATTGAAAAATAATTTGAGACAGACATTATTTACCATAATTCAATTCAAAACTTATGTTTTTTTCCATGTGGTTCATGATTCAAAGGGATCGATAAGCACTACATCCATGGAATAATTATATCAGGCAAATCTACCTGAAATGATTACTTCTTGTTGGCTCAACCATGGAGCTTGACCTTAGTGTCAAGAAAATTGAACCCGTAACCTCTCAATAGCAGAGGTGCTTTATTGAGGGAGACTCGACCAACCAAACTAACCCCCAGGGGCTAATTCAAAACTTATGTTGTTAAACAGTATAAGATAAAGAATATCTAAAATTATTTTCTTATTGGCAAAATTTTTAAAGAATTTTGAATACTCAATATGATTTCATATATTAAAATTTCAAAATCTCATAAGTTAAAATTCCAATAACATAAATCGTTTTGATATTTTTAGGCGCTCGGATAGGAGCCCAAATCCCCTCCTCCCTCTAAACAACCTCCTACTACTATGGTTCCACAACTTGTTGCCAAACAAATGAAGGGTTTTTCTCTTTTTCTGGTTCTTATCCCCTTAACCCTTCCTATAAGGATTCTGTTGACGGTGCTAGAAGTCCACCAACACATGGGGTGTTGGGAAATATGGAGACTTGCAAATTAATACTTATTTTCCTTATCTTGATAATTACTTGTGATGTTAGTTGGCCTTTTATTACTTCTTTAATTTTGTTCATAAAGTAATTACCAATAACAATGAAGATCGTAAATAAACAAAGTACACAATATATAGGCTCCAAGTGAGGGTAAGACCCCTTGTTAAAATTGGAAACCAGGGAAAAACTTCATGTGGCTCATCTTATTCATGGCTGATAATGTTTTTATTAGATTCCTCTCATCGAGAGGTCTAGGATTGATATAAATATCATCCGATTCCAATAAGTATTCATGGAGATATGAATTTATTTTGATTATGGAATTATTATCAAGCCGACCTACAACTCATGTAGGCTCAGAAGCCCAACAGTTGCATCTATTCAAACACCAACGTTTTGTATAAATACAGGAGGACTTTTCCTCATTTGGACTCACTCATCTCATCACATATTTCTCTCTCTACTGCGTAGAAAAGAGTCTCTTCTCTACTGCGCAGAAAAGGGTCTCTCTCTCACACATGTGAAACCAGAAGCTGCCGAAGCTGAAGCTGCAACTGCAGAAGTAAAGATTGACCTACGTGGACTAGAAGATATCCTCATCTGAACTGCACTGTAGGTTCATCTGAACCTCCTCTGAAAGCTACAACTTTTGGTGGTGAAATCAAGTCAATCTGATGGACGGTTTGCAAGATATCGACTACCCTAGTTTGAAGCTGAAAGCTGCCGAAATTGAAGTTGCAACTGCAGAAGTAAAGATTGACCTACTTGGACTAGAAGATCTCTTCATTTGAACTACACTATAGGTTCATTTGAACCTCCTCTGGAAGGCGTAACTTTTGGTGGTCGAATCATGCCGATCCGACAGTCGGTTTGTGAGATATCATCTACCCTAGTTTGATGATGAAGCCGCCAATGCCTATGTTGTTGATCTAGGGTTTGCTACTGTTGATATAAATCAGATTTATTGTACTATTTCTCTCTATTGAATTATTGAAGATAAAAGAAGATTTGATCAAAGGGTTTCCCCACA
>APFE030444952.1:4797-29853 GCA_000404065.3 Pinus taeda | reverse complement strand
TGATCTGCAAAAATTTGATTATTTCTCCTCTTCTTCATCCTTTTAGCTACTCTTTCTCACCTTCATTGTTGCAGATCAAACTTGTCCTTGGTAAGTGTCCAAATGAGTCAATATTCTCTGCTTTATATGGCCTTTCTTGAGGGTCAAGTTCCCCTCCTTTAGGTCAACTTGATTTGCTCCTTGGGCTGACTTGGTCTTGGGCTTATAAGTGGATTTGTCTTGTCAAAATAAATATTATTTTTTATTACAATGAGCCCAAATGGGACTATGACACATGACCAATATTATTCTTTATCCTAGAAATATCTAGAAACACCTAGAAAACCTAAAAGCATTAAGAACAAGTTTTTTACTCAAGCCTAAGTATGAAACCCATACTCCAAAAATAAAATATAATTTCTTTTTCTTTCTTTATAAAGATTATACAATGACATGATTACAATTAGATCATTATGAAGGCCAAAATTAGTTACAATTTTCAACAAAGGGGTTTCCCTTGTATGAAGTCCCAACTAGACCTCACACCATTTGGGATAGGACCCCCATCCGGGAAATTGACCCAACTGCATTTATAATAATCTTAAAGATTCACCTTGTCTAAAATCAACAACATAAGAGAGCATGCACATAAATTTTTTAGATAAGAAAGTTAGCTTTGTAAAACACACAATTGCAATGTGTATAAAGTACTAATTTCACAGACAGGAAAAAATAGAGTGAGCCTTTATAAGAAAACTAATAGTACCATCATAATAAAGACATACACATACATAGAAAAAATCATTAATTAATCTGAAAACTAGTTTTCAAAGTAACAACGATCATGAAAGCAAGTAAGGACACACAAATCAATTAATATGTGTACCAAAGCCAATGAAATAGTTCATTTCATTTAGTATATATGAACACAAACATACATTGCAAACATGAAAGAATAGTCTTACAACATTCATGATACATGCATGAAAGTATGCCTAACCTTGAGAGCTTCAAAACATTAAGTGAAAGTGCCAAGATACATAATTACAATGATGCATCACTATCCCCAATAATGGAACATGAAGCCACCACTTGCTCCACAAAAGAATGATCTTCTTGCCGATGCCAAGCTAGAGAAGCCAAGGCTAAAAGTCCTTTACTTGAGTTAAGAGGGCTTATTTATAACAAATGAGGTGACCTTTCACCTCCCATGTGACCCTTGACCTCCCTCATGACTCTTGAGCTCCTATATGACTTTTGGACTTCCTAGTGACTTTTCACATTCCATGTGTGACCCTTAGGTTTTCACACATTTTATATTCTCTAATTTTGAAATTTTGAAATTATGTTCCACCAAAATTGTGGTGAAAATACACAGAACAAAATAACACTCTTGTGTTCACATTTTAGGAAGCTACAATTTGGCCACTGTGACATGAAGCCTCATTGTAATGTGTTGATGCCAAGTTTGGTTCTCTGCTGCTTTGTCTTCAATTCTTTATGATAGGTATAGAATGTACTTCATATTCACCCTCCAAAAGGTCTAAATATACTATTGGGGCTTTCTATGTCATCTTGGGTCACCATCTATCTGTCATAGTCCAAAATTCCTTTAACTCGTGCATGTTGGTATCCTTGTGTCTCATCTGGATAAGTGTCTTATTGAAGCCTCTTCTTGATGAACTCCTCGAATATCACTTGCCATGTTAAGATGGTGGACTAATCGACACTAGCCCAATAGTACCTAACAAGTAAACTTACTCATGGAAAGACAATATGAGTCCCAAAATCACCTATTCTATCTTGTTTTCTCACACATGATGCCAACTATGATGGGACGATGCTCTAGTATTGAAAGAGGAGATTTCTTGGGCATGGGGCATAGGTTCAAGAGGAAAAGGTTGGGAGTTTGGGCACTAGAAGTGCGCACTGCGCTAGGGCAATGTGCATCTTCAATATTCAAGGTCTTAGAGATTGTGGCTAAAGGCTTGAATATTGAAGATGCACATTGCGTTATGATTGAGAAGAAGTCTCTTGGTTGAGAATGAGTCACAATTGAAAGGGGATAGGGGTGACCTTACTTTCCACTAGAAGTGCACTATGCACTCCACAAGACAAGGCTACCAAGGCTTGACACAAAGTGCAGGTGTAAGGAGCAAGAGGTTGGGTGAATGTGATCTGGAGATTTGCTATGTGCTTGTGAAGGGAAATGACCTCAAGATGGGTGCAGGTTGCAAGTCTAGGATACAAGAGTCTCACAACTAAGGCTTGGAAGTGTTTTATGGGCTCGTCACTTGGGATGAAAGTTCAGTGTGTTCATAGCTTATGCAAGATATGAGGACAAGGGAGAACCCCAAAATTAGTCAAGTGTGAGATCAGTGGAACGAGAGGAAGAGAGCAAGAACATACAAATAGGTCCTAAACATGACCACACAACCACACACAATCAAACTTATGACAAGAATATGCACAATACCCAAAACCAACATGTAGACACTTAAATGACAATAAAACAACATTAATCTCTAAGTGCGACAACTAAGACAAGTCTTTGCAACAAAAATGTCACGTTAGAGAAATTTTGAGGTATAAAATGGGCCTCCTAAGGAATATTATAAAATAATAGTGAAACAATAAAATAATATTAGAAAGTTACATGATCAAATTTTATAAGGAAAAGGAAAAGCTATTTTTTCAACTCATATTTTAAACTTATCTCCCTATGGTTTTACTCAAATTTTGAGCGAGAGCACTCGTTGGATGCATAATTTAATTTCTCATCTAAGGAGTACCCATGTTGCATACTTTTGATGGACCTTGCTAAATGAAACATGAGAAATACATGAAAAAACCTGATTGCAATCACTTTTTCCATGTATTTCTCATTTTTTTGTAGCAGGGTCCATCGAAAGTATGCAACATTACTCTTTGGATGAGGAATTAAATTTTGCATCCAAAAAGTGCTCCCACTTGAAATTTGAATAAAATTGTAGGGAGATAAGTTGAAAATATGAGTTGAAAAGGTAGTTTTTTTTATTTTTACTCTTTTTACTTTTTTATTCCAAAAATAGTGAATCATCCCCCATGGTTGACATCATCATATTGGATCCTATTGGTTCTTATAAAGCTGATTTTGGTTGTATAGATTTTTTTTGAGGCCCATTTTTGACCTCAAAATTTTTCTAATAACTTTAAATAGAAAGTGTGCTATTACTTAGAGACCTTTTGAAAATGAACCCGACTATCTTGAGAACCCAAAAACATCATGCAATAAATGAAGCAACACATGCAAGATCGAAATTTCAAAGTGAAACAGTTGATAAACCTACCCCAAAGGAGAGTGCACTTGTGACCAAGAGTGAAGGATGACCCTTCTACTCCAAAAATGCATAGAGCTTAAAAGTGAAAGATAAGTGTGAAATGAGATTTGGGTTGGATTCTTTATATAGGGTGAGCACACATGCAATTAGGGTTAGGGTTTGTAAGTGTGTTTAGCACATATCTAAAAACTAGGAGATAAGAGTAATGAATGCCACTAAGGAGTGCAACAACACACACTTGAGAAAGTGCACTTTCCCTATTAACAAGAAGTGTGCTCACCCTATATCAAGAAAGTGCAGTAGGACTATCTCTAGGAAGTGTGTTAGGCACTATTTCAAAAAAATGTGCGAGGAAAACTTTGGGAAGGTGCACTAGGCCTAAAGAATAGGGATGCGTCGTGAAGGAAAAAGGACTCAGGCTTGTGAAAATAATGTGCTTCAACATTTAGATATTCTAGAAGAATACTTGAACACTTAAAACAATGACCAAGCATGACTTTGATGACTTGAAATGATAGATACCATGATCATTAGGGGGATCCAAAATTTAAATGAGGCATAAATTTTGGAGAGTGTTGTAGCAACTACAACAAATTCCCTAAATTTACCCCCCATTATTGTCTTTCCCTCTCCTCACCATTTGGCTCTAAATTCCTTGAACCCGTCTTCCTCTTTAAAAAATGTGACTATTAGAAAAAAAATAACAAGAAAGAACTTTCCTGGGAGGGATTAACCCAAGGAGGGCTCTTTAAGGAGGTCACAAACACTTCTGTTAATCATATGGAACTTAGAGTGGAAAGGCCCTTTAGTGAGTGTACTTTATGAGCCTAATGTCTTATAATATCCGAGGAGTTAGGGGCCCTCCAAAAAAACATACTCTCTCTAGATTAATTGGTCTCCATAGACCCTTTGTACTTTATACTTAGGAAACTATGGTGTTAGGTGATAATGCTAGGGAGGAGTTCCTTAAGATTTGTCCTGAGTGGTATTTTTGCATTGTTGATGTTGTAGGTCAATGTGGAGGCATCCTGGTCATGTGGAACCTATGTGATGTTGTGCTTAGACCTTTCCTTTTGAACATTGGTGTCATATTAAAAGCACATCTTAGAGTACTAAAGAGTCCAATATTACTTGTTAATTGTTATGGGATGTATGAGGATAAAGAGGTGTTATGGAAAAATATGTAGGCAAGTGGTTTACTAATGGAACATACCCTCAATTTAATTGGGGACTTGAATTTCACCACCTCTACTAGTGAATTCTAGGGTGTCAATGCCTGGATTGACCCTCTAGCCCCATATTTCTCTTTGCTTATTCAAGGTTCCAATCTCATTGATGTCTTCCCCATTAAAAGAGCAACAAGAAATTCCAATTTAATTTGTCCTTGAATTAAATTGTAATTGTATTATAATAGAAACTTGTAATTGCTAATTAATTTAAATTGACTTAATTGGCTTAGGAAATTCGAGTTGGAATTCTATCTAGAGTCATGTAGAGTGATCCCTAAATTTCATGGGCCTAGGTTGACTTTTTTTGAGATGTAATTAATAACTTAGTCTAATTGAGTTATAATAAGTTAAACTAGCTCTAACTTTTGGAGGAGCAAGTAGGAGGTCAAGTATTGGGGACGGGCACTAGTGCATCCATAGTACCACACTAGTTAACTGAAGATTCATCATAAATAATTCTTGCATGTCAATTCAGAGGAAGACCCAGTGGAGATTAGAGTTTAGGGACAATGTACTATCAGTTGTATAATTTTCTGAGTTGTACAGATGGTGCATGCAATCAGTTGAGGGCCTATGGATGGATTGCATAATTTTGGATGAGGATTTCCCAAATAAATATGGGCTAATTCCCATAGGGACAATGCAAGGAAGCAGGAGCTTGGCAGGCAACATAATTGGCTAAATGTTGGCTTGAGCTGGCATGTGAGGTAGAGAGTTAGATTATACTTGTGCAAGAATTGTTCGAGGTTGAACAAGCATAGTATTTTCTTCTCAAATATTCTAGTTAATTCTATATAGATAGCTAAGGTTTTTAGATATTACTTTCCCCAGAGAAATATTGTGTTATGTGTGATTGATATTTATCCTTTTCTGCTTATTGTTTTCATCGATAAATTTTGGTTTCCACTGAAGAGTAGAGTAGATTCTTGTCTTGTGTTTTAGCATATCACATGGATTGTTGAATCGACATAGTAAAAATACACATGGTATCAAAGAAAAAGATGTTATAGAAGAGGAGAATTCAAGTTTGTGGTGCAGGTGAATTCAAATTTGCAATTCATACTTCAGAGTCGCAAAATGGATTTCTACAGTTTGAGACTTGAGTATGCCCTGGAGGGTAGCTCGAATTACATAGCTTGGAAGAACAGGATGGAGGCAGTGGGCCTAAAGGAATTCATACATAATGACATTCATAAGCCTCCAACATCGGATGCTTTAGATATGGTTGAATGGAGAAAGTGTGTGCCAAAAGCGAGAAGGATTATCCTGGAAGGAGTTCGAGATCACATTTTCTCAAACATCCACGGTAAGGAAACTCCATTTGCAATGTGGAAGATATTGATGGACCTATTTCAAAATAACAGTGAACATAGGAAGTTGGAACTGAAGGAAAAACTCATAAAGATCAAGATGGAGAAGGGCGACTCAATTTCAAAGTACTTGACCAAGTTCACCCTGTGTCAGGATGAACTTGGAAGTGTCGGGATTACTGTTGCTGAAGATGATCCGGTGAGCCAAGAAATTCTAGGACTTCCCAAAAGATGACATAGTTACCAAGACCTTGTCAGTGGGAGGGAGAAGCTACCAGAGTTGGAGTGGTTGTGGTCCGGCTTGGTACAAGAAGAGTTTCGACGGAACACCAAAGACAGATCCTCATCAAAGGTTGATGATGAGGAGGATTGTGCCTTAGCGGGTAAGGAAAAGAAAGGGAAGGGGAAGTCATCCCCTTCCAAATCAGATTCTTGTCACGGAGGAAAGAAGAAGGACATGTCAAAAGTCAAGTGCTTTCACTATCACGAGCTCGGACATTTTGCCACAAATTGTCCACTCAAGAAGGCTAATAAGAAGCTCTCAGGAGGAGTGAGAGGTGAGGCTCTTGCTTCACAATTTGAACTGGACTTTACCCTCATCACTTGTATGGTGTCATCGATGATGGGTAGTGTATGGTACTTGGATAGTGGAGCTTCTTTCCATATCACTGGTAACAAAGAGCTCTTCACTAACTTGGAGGATAAGGATCTCCAGATGCATATCGAGATGGGTGATGATGGGAGTTATATCACTACTAAGATTGGTATAGTTACCTTTTGGAGGGAGTCAGATTCTCCCCTCACTTTGTGAGATGTTATGTATGTTCTTGGTTTAAATAAGAACTTGGTATTTGTTTCCATGTTGGAGGATAAAGGCTATGATGTGATATTTAGTAAGGGAAAGGCATTCCTTTGTCACATAGCCACGAGATAGATGAAAAGGATAGGGGTCCAGGTGAAGAATCTCTACAAGTCGAAGGTAGAAGATTTTGCTGCCTTGAGCATGAAATCAGACAAGGTGCAGAGCTGGGACATCGGTGAGTTGTGGCACAGGCAGTTATGTCACTTGCACCATGACGCTTTGAAAATCATGCAGAAAATTTCGATCGGTCTTCCCAAGGGTACACTAAAGCAGGTTGACACATCCAAAGGGTGTACCTTGGTAAAATACACCAAAGCTTCCTTTCATGAAAAAGATAGTCGAGTACAAGTGATCCTAGATCAAGTTCACTTAGAAGTGTGTGGACCATTGTCGATAACATCCATGACCAAGCATAGGTATTATGTTATATTTGTTGACGATTTTTCTCGTAAGTGTTGGATCTTCTTCATGCAGAAGAAATATCAAACTTTTTCAAAGTTTGTGAATTTAAAGCATTAGTCGAGAAAGATACTGGCAGGAAGGTTAAAGCTCTTAGGAGTGATAACAGTGGAGAGTATGTGTCGAATAATTTCAAAAAACTTTTGTGCATCAAAAGGCATTTGATGGGAGTTGGTAACACCTCATATCCCACAAGAAAATGGGGTGGATGAAAGGAAAAACATAAGCATTATAGGAGTGGCACGGGAAATGTTGCATGATCAGGGCCTACCACTACACTTGTGGTATGAGGCATGCAACAAAACTATTTATCTGCAGAACAAAAGCCCTCATCGAATTCTTGGGATGAATACACCAGAAGAGGATTTTTCAAGGAAGAAATAAGATGTGGGACACTTCAGGATTTTTGGTTCATTAGTCTACTTCCATGTAACCAAAGATGCAGAGAAGAAGCTTGAGCCAACAAAATAGTTGGGGATATTTGTGGGGTACATTGATACAACTCACAACTATTGGGTGTACCTGCAGACCAACAAGATGACAATGGTTCACAGGGATGTAAAATTCGATGAGGCCATTAGATGTTCCCTTGAGAGGGAACTTCAACTACATGTATTTGAGGAGCTTTTATCTCCTAAGGAGGAACCTCAGGAGGATGTGGAGTAGCCACATGTAGAGGATCCAAGAGTGGAGACGCCCACACTTGCAGAGTCTTCCAGAGATGGGAGAAAGCACACCAGAGAGGCTAACAGGTTATTGCATATGCTATAGAGAATGTGGGAGCACCCACATCACAGTGCAGGCAGAGGAGGTCACCAGAGAGGTACACTGGCTACACAGCTCTGATGAGCGGATGTGTAGAGACTGAGCCATCCTCTTTTGAGGAAGCAGTGCAACAACCAGTTTGGGTTGATGCTATGGTTGATGAGTATGACTCCATTATCATGAAAAATGTTTGGGATGTGGTCCCAATACCAACGGACAAGTCAGTGGTAAGTTATTGATGTCTTTACAAGGTAAAGAAAGCAACGGATGGTAGTGTGGAGAAACACAAAGCCAATTTTGTGGCCAAAGGTTTTTCTTAGGTTGAGGGGATCGATTACGATGAGACTTTTTCTCCTGTTGCAAGGTACTTATCTATTAGATCCATTCTAGCACTGTCAGCACATATGGGATGGAAGATACATCAAATGGATGTAAAGACTACATTCCTCAATGACATGATTGAGAAAGAGGTGTATATTGAGTACCTTGAAGGTTTTGAGACCTTCAACTGAGAGTTGCATGTGTGCCAACTCAAGCGAGTGTTGTATGGGATGAAACAAGCACCCCATGCTTGGTACACTAGGATCGATAGTTACTTCACCGGGTTGGGCTTCATCAAAAGTCAAGAAGATGCACACCTTTACCATATTGTGGTTGAAGGTAAATTGTTGATTATTGTGTTATATGTCGACGATTTGATTCTGACAGGTGATGGTAAGTTGATCCAGTCTTGCAAAGAGGATCTTGCAAGAGAGTTCGAAATGAAGGAATTGGGGCTCATGCACTACTTTTTGGGCATGGAAGTATGACAAGGTGACGAGGAATTGTTTGTCTCTCAGGGCAAGTATGCAAACAGAATACTTAGGAGGTTTCATATGGAGAGAAGTAAACCCATGGAGACTCCTCTAGCAATTATCTGGAGGAAGGAGGAACTTCTAGTGAAGTAATGGAAGCCACTATTTACAGGTAGCTTGTGTGTTCACTCATTTATTTGGTGAACACACAACTGAACATGTGTTATGCAATTAACTAGCTAAGTCAAGCAATGGTTAAGCCAACCAAGTTGTATTGGAAGGTAGCCAAACATGTGTTGAGATACCTCAGAGGCACTAATTAGTATGGTTTATGGTACAAACAAGGAGAGGGAGTGAAGCTTCAAGGCTTCACCAATGCAGATTGGGTAGGGAGTACATCCGATAGGAAGAGAACATTAGGTGGGATCTTTAGTATTGGGTTAGCAGTTGTTTCTTGGTACAACAGGAAACAGAGATCAGTTGCATTCAGTTCAACAGAAGCATATTAAATGGATGCTAGTCAAGCAACATGTGAGGCTATCTGGATGAGGAACATTTTCGTTGGTTTGTTTGGTCTATAGATGGATCCAACTGTGATTCACTGTGACAATCAGAGTTGTATCAAACTCTCTGAGAATCCGGTTTTCATGATCGGTCCAAACATATTGATATCCGATATCATCATCTTGAAGATTGTGCAAAGGAGAATTATGTTGTTGGTGTACATTCCCATAGAGGAGCAAGATGCGGATATTTTGAGAAAGGCCTTGCCAAGATGAAAAATCAAGTTTCATACAGGTAGGATCAAGGTAGAAGATAATCCCTTTCTTGTTGAGAGGGAATGTTGAAAATAACAACAAGAAATTCCAATTTATTTTGTCCTTGAATTAAATTGTAATTCTATTCTCACAGCAACGTGAAATAGTTAATTAAGTTAAATCAACTTAATTGAATTAGGAATTTCAAGTTGGAAGTCTATCGAGAGTCATGTAGAGTGATCCCTAAATTTTATGGGCCCAAGTTGAGTTCTTTTGAGTTGTAATTAGATAACTCAGCCTAACTGATTTATAGTCAGTTAAACTAGTTCTAATTGTTGGAGGAACTAGTAGGAGGTCTAGTAGTGGGGATGGACACCAATGCATCTACAATAACACACCAATTAACTGAAGATTCACTCATAAATAACTCATGCATGTCAGTTCAGAGGAAGACCCAGTTGAGATTAGAGTTCAGGGACAATGTACTATCAATGCTATAATTTTCTATGTTGTAAAGATGGTGCATGCAATTAGTTGAGGGCCTATGGATGGATTGTGTAGTTTTGGATGAAGATATCCCAATTAAATATGCGCTAATTCCCATAGGGACAACGCATAGGAGCTTTGCAGGCAGTAGAATTGGCTAAGTGTTGGCTTGAGCTAGCTTGTGAGGTAGAGAGTTAGATTATACTTGTGCATGAATTGTTCAAGGTTGAACACGCATTTTATTTTATTATGAGATCTTCTAGTTAATGCAATATAGATAGTCGGGGTTTTTAGTTGTTGCTTTCCCCAGAGAAATATTGTGTTATGTGTGAATGATATTCTTCCTTTTTTTCTTATTGTTTTCATCGATCAATTTTGGTTTCTGCTGAAGAGTAGAGTAGATTCTTGCCTTGTGTTTGAGCATATCACGAGTTGTTGAATCTACATAGTAAAAATCTACATTCCCTATCCCTCTATCCCCTACTTGGAGGAATGGGTGGTGGGGAGTTCACAAAATTTATAAAAGGATATATTGTTTCTAATAGTTGATCTCATGGTTGTTAAGATGGAAAAATTTTAGCCTTGGGTTTGTTCAGAGGGCTCTTCCCATCATTTTCCCATTTTCCTTCAAATTTTTCTTCAAATTTCCCTTCAAATCCAATCACTCATGTATAAAAAAAGATTCCTTCATCTCTTTAGTTAATTCCTATTGGAAGGGGTTATCAGATGTGCCCTCTTTTTTTTATGGAATCTTGGGTTTATAAAATGAAATAACTCAAGAAGCATGTTAAAATCTTGGCTAAAAATATAAAACATGAGCGGGAAAGGGAATTGTTCTCTATTGAATCAAAATATGAGTCCAACTTCAAATCCTATATCTCCTCGAACTTTCCTAATCAGTAAAATTGTATCTTTGTAATCTGGAAGAGGGAAAAACCTAGTTACTTAAAACTATTGAGGAGTGGCAATTAAAAAGTAGAGCTAACTAGGTTAAGGAAGGTGATGAAAATACCAAGTTTTTCCATAAAGTTGCAAACTTAGGAGAGTCACAAATTTTATTTGGGACATAAAGGATGTTGACAGAAGTACTTGTAGCTCAAAGGTGGATATGGAGAAGGCTATAAAGGATCACTTTTCTAGCCTTTTTAGAGATCGAGGAAAATAATATTTCAACTCAACTTCACGTCATACAACACTTTCCTCGCTTCGTCTTGGAATAGGACTTAACCAAGGTAGGTGGCCCTGTTACTTTAGAAGAAATTAAATTGGTCTTAAAATCCTTTGCAAAGGATAAAAACCCTTGTCCTAATGGGTGGGCCATTGAGCTATATCTTTCTTTCTTTGATTTAATGGGGAATGACATCCTTCATCTAGTGGAGGAGGCCAAAATATCAGGTTTGGTTTATGGGGCCATAAGTGCTACCTATATTTATCTAATACCTATATGCTCCAAACCTTCTTCTTTCAATGATTTTAGATTGATTTCCATATGCAATCTAATCTATAAAGTTACCACCATTAGAGGAAATTTTGGTTGAAAAGTGCCCATGAAATTTTCATCTAATTTCCATGTCGTAATATGTAAACCAATCAAAATCCTTTAAATTTAAAAAGAGGTATATGCTAATATTTTGGAGGGAAAAGAAGAAAAGCTACCTTTTTTAATTGTATTTTTGGCTTATCTCCTTATATGTTTACTTAAATTTCAAATGTTGTTGGATGTACAACACATTTTTTTAATGTATCTTCATTTTTAATCAATGTGGATCTTCTCAAAATTATGCATAATGTGTAATTTTTGGATATATAATTGTATTCTGCATCCAATGAGTGTTTACACTTGAAATTTGAGTAAATCTATAAGGAGATAAACCAAAAATACAATTAAAAGTAGTTTTTTTTTCTTTTTTTCCTTCAAAATTCATAGTTCTTATTTTATTTTTTTAACTATTTTTTTTTTATTATTTTTCCTTATGAAACCACTTTTAGGCTGAAATTTCCTCTAACGAAAAATCATCTCAATTAAATTAAAATTCAAACTCTCTAAAATGTTATCGCTAGAACAATTTGGGTTCCTCCTTGGACGCCAAATTTATGATGTTATTGGTGTGGCTCAAGAGTCCCTCACATCAACAAGACCAAAGAACTTGATGCTATGGTATTAAAAATGGATCTAATTAAAGCATATGACAAAGTAATTTGGGACTTTCTTATGCTGTTACTTCTCCACATTGGTCTTGACTTGAGGGTCACAAACTAGATTATGGATTCTGTAAAATATGTAATTTTTTCGGTGCTTATAAATGGCTCTTTGAATGTTTTTTCAATAGTTCCATAGGCTGGAGGCAAGGGTGCCTCGTATCTCCTTTGTTATTCCTCCTTGTCAGAGAAGGCCTCAGTATAATGATTATTAAAGCAAAAAACAATGGACTCATTAAAGGGGTTAGGGTGTTCAGGCCTCTGTATATTACTCATCTACTTGTCATGGATGATGTACTGCTTTTTGGCGATGGTAGGGCTGCTAAATGCGACATCTTTCACAAAATATTTACCACTTTCTAACTTGCTTTAGGCATGGGGATCAACAGAAAAAATCTTCTTTCCTTCACAACATGAATTCAACTGAGACCATAGCCTCCATTAGATATTTCTTGCCCTTTAAGATAGAATCTCTTGAACAATGATTCACATATTTGGGTTTTCACTTGAAACCAAATTTCTACCACTTGGAGGATTGGTCCTCGTTAATCAATAAGATAGAAAGAAGAATTGGTAACTGTTGTTATAGATGGCTATCCTTGGGAGGAAAAATGATTATGGAAAAGTTGGTACTAGAAATTATTCTGGTGTATTGGTTAACTCTCTCTAAGACCTCAAAATATATTATTAGGAATACTCATTAATATATGTTTAACTTCCTGTGGATTGGTAAAAAGGAAAGGGAAGGCTTCCATTCGGCAAAACGAGACCTTTTATCTCAACCAAAATGCGTGGAGGAGGGGGGGCGTTGGGGATTCAACAACCTATACTGGTTTGGATTAGCTCCCTCTATGAAGAGTCTATGGAGAGCTATGGAAGTTCATGTCTTTGGCATCAAATTATCAAGAGAAAATACTTCAAAAACATGTATGTCACTGAATGGTTGAGATCTTACGAGAAGTAAATTATTACCTCTGGTTCTATTATATGGATGGGTCTATTGGAAGCTTTTCCTTGACTCTCCACCTCCTTGGCGTGGAAGGTAGGTAAGGGAAATCAAGTCATACTTGGGAAGGATCCCTTCATAAGAGGCACTACTTTTTACAAACTTTCTTAGGAGGTGATTTCCCTCTTAAATGATCAAGGGTTGTACAATTTGAGACATGTCATGAGATCAGGTCCATGAACACATCTCTTTATTACCTGGAAAAACTCATGTAATCTAGCTTTTCATGGGCCCTTGGCTGTTAAATAAGACCATTTTGTAAAAGCCCTGTTTTCAACTGAGATTTTCCCAAATAACGAAGAGGATTACATTGTTTAGAGATGGAACACCTCTTCGGTTCAAGTTTCTACTAGATTGGCCTATGATTTTATCTCCTCTTCCTCTTTGGAAATCACAGATATTTGGTGGCACAAAAAGATATGGAAATGACCACTTCTAGAAAACCTTATTTTTTGTGGGTTAATATTCATATTTTTTTTGTGTTTGAGTGGCTATGAATCTATGGAGGACCTCTTTGTTCCGTTATGCCTTTTCTAGGGTCTTATTGAAAGAAGCCTTATCTATTCTTAAGCTTCAAGTCCCTGGGCTAATCTCTTCTTTTGAAACCTATCTCCACTGGTGGGATCAAAAGATGGGAAACTTTAAAACCGTGCCAATCTTTCTTGCCTAGGGCATTTGGAAGGTGAGGAACAAAATCATTTTTGAAGATTTGTCTATCAAAACTAACTAGATTCTTCCTCAAATTATTGGTTTTTCAAGGATTACCTGAGACTTCCAAATTCCATCAATATTAGGAAATTTAGTTATCCCTTGGTTTCTCAGTTACGCACCATTGACTTTTTTTATGGTGCATCACAAGCAAACCAATGTGGTGGGGTGATTTTATCAAGATCCACACTCTTCTCTCTTTCCATATTTAGTTGAACATTAGTTATGGAGCAAATACTAAGGCTGAAATCACTATTTGTTGGACACTCTTATCTTTTGTTTCCATCAAAAAGTTTGGGTTTTTACAAATTCGTGCGACTAAAAATGCTTTATTGACTGGTTATCAGGATCCTCAAATTTACAGGTATTAAATTTATCTTATTGAAAAGACATGAAGCAAAAATTTCAATACATCTCTTTTCAGCATATACACAGGAAATGTAGCATAGGCCGATTCCTTATCAAAGAAGGCTCTTTGCGGTTAAAGAATACATTTTTTCTTAAGAATAACAAGGTAAAGTATCGATGAAAAGAGAAAAAAAATCCTCTTTTCCATAATATTAATGTCTCTTTGTCAGTTCCAAGCTCTTAGCATTTCAATCGAACTGGATTTTGTGTTTTCACAATTGCTTCCCCAAATCTAAAAAGGAGAAGTGGCTCTTTTGGTTCGGATATTATAACAATTTTCTACAACATTATTCTACATTTCTCTTTTTGGGTTTATAAGCACAACAATAACATTTGTAGATTTATCAGTATCATATTTACAGGCATTGTATTTTAGGTCCTTAGGTCCTTGACTATATATGTATGATAAAATTTGCAGGTATATACTGTATATGTATATGTATGTTACCACATTTGCATCGAAAAAAAAAATTTACGTAATGATAAAATTTGCAGGTATATACTGTATATGTATATGTATGTTACCACATTTGCATCGAAAAAAAAAATTTAAAATTATACGTAAAGGAGTATCTTTAAATCAACTTAAAACGTGAAAAAAAATTGCCGTGCCATTTTGAATAATGATTATACTCCACTAACATATAAGACAGGATGATGATCCCCAATAATAAATCCATAGTATACGTTGAAAAATAAAAATAATTCCATGGTATCATGCCGATGTTTTACAAATTCCATGGTATGACGGTGATGTTTAACAAATTCCATGATATTATGGCGATGTGTAAGAAATGAGGCTGATGTTTACGATTTTAAAATCTCCTTACGGTGTAATTCTTATCAGGTCGCCAGATGCCCATATGGAAGATCACCACGTCAAAACCTGGTGCTGTACGCACTGGTTCATTTCACAGCTTTCTTACCTTCAATATCGCTCACATCATCTCCATCTTTGGGATTTTCTTCATGCACCGTCTGCACCCATGGGCTCGATTTTTGTTCCCACACATCACAAAGCTAGTTTGTATTTTATTGGCAGATACCGAAGGACACTGGACTTGGTTTGAATGACACTGAACTTGTATAAGAAATACATGGTTGCTTGATGTTTCTATGTAATAATGTCTTTCCTTTTTGGTTGCTCCTCTTTCCGATGGTATTCTACCACTGAAATTATTGTTCGAAATAACACCTCCAATTCATGGATGTATACTGCCGTGGTATGGTATCCTACAGTGTATCGCCAGTCTAACCTAGTTGCAGGGTTGCAACACATGGCATGGTGAGGGATCTACTGGGCAATAACCAAGTTGCATGGGTGTATTTATCCAACAATAATTTCAGTGGAAGACTTCCATCGATCTGGAAGACTCATGGGGATTTCGGATCAGCAGGTAATGGCTATGTCATGTTCATCTTTTATATGTCTTGATTTTGTGTATTAAAATGGAAAAAGTTGAGTATTTTCTGAATTATGAGCTGGAAAAAGAAGGGTTCGGTTATTTGCGCATTGAAATGTCCGAAGGCCTTACGATTTGCAAGTGGGGTTGCAGCGTTTTTCTTCGAGGGAATCCGAACTTTGATTTGTTCCATTTCGCTCTTCTTTGGCATTTGATAATTACATCTCAATTTATTTTTGCAATTTGATATCATTGTTGTGTTCTTTGCAGGTTGAGGAATTCTTACCAGTTGATTTAACAATATTTGCACCTTCATTTTTGAGAGTTCCAAAAACCCTGCGTCTGTAATTTAGCTCTTTTAGAATTCTTCTACATAGAGTCGTTCATAACTTTGAAACATTCATCATTGATGAAGCCCTAAACCTTTTGTTGCAGATTTTATATGCTCGATATGTTGGAGATCTTAAAAGAATCTCTTAATGTTAAGGAGGGTTTACAAAGTCCCTCTTACTTCGTCGTTTAAGACTTCCTTTTGATCTTGCTTCCATGAACAACTATATTTATCTGTGAAAAGCCAAAGCAACTCCCGGAAGAGGGTAGACTTCGATTTTTCTGCTTTGAAGAGGGTTACTGATCACAGCGGTTTTATTAGAGATGGTAATGAGTTTTAGTTATTTTTGTAGACTCTCACGCGGCTTCTGTTTCTCTTTTATGGTTTTGGAGCATTTTTTACAACGATAGAATTTGAGTTTTCAATGTAATCTCAGTACTGCCTACAATAAGGACATCGCTAAAGCTCTTACCGATATGCACGATTGTGGCGTTGATACGAAGATCAAGATGAATTTGGGTATGTTTTCTGGTTGCTTTTAATGCTTGTTTGATTGTCAAATTTGGTATTGGTTAAGGTTTTACGAGCTGTTCTATTTTGCATAAATTCAAGTTTAATCAGAGGTTCCTGAAGTTAAATGTCCTCTGAAAAGTAAAAATCTTAGATCCTTCACGTTTCTACTTTTTGGATGGTTTGTATTTGTGAGTTTATGTAGAAGATTGAATGCCTGAAACTTTGATTTGAACTTGTCTCAGTAAAACGTGAAAGAAAAAATAAAAAAATTATGCTTCTTCCTGTATTGGACTGTGCAATATTTCGCAGATGGATTGGGTTGTGATGGAAACAAAAATTTACTTGTTGGGTTGCTATAGATTGAAGATTTCTGGAATGAGTTGTTATTCACTTGTATTTGTTACCGTATGGGTGTATGATAACTATTAACATTTTGATTTGGCTGTTTTGCAAAATTTTCACCTTTGTTGTTGTGTTGACTTTACATGCTCGCACATTTGATTGTGTTTGCTTAACATTTTTTGCGTGGATTTTCGTTAAGTCTGGTTTTCTGTTTCGGAATAAGAGTTTTGTACAGAGATTCTAGTTTTGGCAAATTTGCAGTTTCTTCTACTACTTGAGAGTTGAGACTATAGACGACTCTGTTCATCTGGTCTAGGTTTATATATAGAATCAGGCATACTGGTGCTATGAATTTGAATAAAGTACTCTGGTATTTTTCTAGGCTTGAAGTTTTAACATTTCATTGTGGTGATTTAGCTGGGTCTTCTATGGATTTCTTTACTCGGTTTCAGTGAATTTGCATAGCACACTGACTTGTTAAAATGGACAGGTTTCTAATTTGAATTAAGATTAATTTGTATACATACATCGACCACCCATATAGACCAACGACCTCGAATGGCCTTCACTGAGCCTTTAATTCTTTAGATGGAACACTAAGGCATTCTAACAACTCCGACTACTGTTTTAGGCTACTACTTGTCTGCTATGGCAGTTGTTGAGCTTCCAATGGATCTTTCCTATGATGGTACCTTGCTATAAACTAGAAATGAAATTAGATATCCCAAATGATTGATGCCAGATTAAATTTAGGTATGTCCTGCCACTTATTCTGAAGCTAAATATTGTCCATGAATATAGTAACTACAGAAAGCCCAGGAGCGAGGAAATTTCTGTGGGTAACTAGAGATCAGACTTGTCTTTTCAAGAGCCGAGGAGCAACGAAACTTCAGTGGGTAGTTAGAGACCAGACTTGGCTCTTGCAGTTAGATCTTATATTTCTATCGTGCAATTATTTTTAGGAAGACAGTAGTTATTCAATCAAAGCTCTACAACGCGTGAGATTTGGCACAATGATTCATCAAAATTTCAACAAATAGGAATTAAGAGGTGAAGTAGTTGCGGAGTGAAAGTAGTTTCTTCCTCAGCCAACTTCTGAGATTAGTGAAAACTAACAAGTTTATTTCTTGACTGCAGAGCTTTTCACTGGACATAGAGATAAGGAGTTAGTTAATTTTGCGTTTTTTTCCATTCAGGTGGGTAATCGTATGGAGAAGGGACGAGGACAATATTTGTGCAAATAGTGCACCAACGGTTGCTTTCTCATAATCATTCTGATCTACATAGTCGTATGGATATATAATGTCATACAACAATGCGGTGGTGGACCATAATAACCTAATCAAGGACAAGCCCGAAAGGCCTTGCAAGATGCATCTTTATATATGTTAATTCACATGCAATCAAGTGGATCTTTACAAATCCACCAAAATTTGGTAAGGTTTTAGTTTAAAAGATGATGTTCAAAGAAAATTAGCTTTTTCCCGATGATCAAACTTTCTCAGAAGATGTTACTGGTGCATATACAGTCTACATTCTTGGGACATGCATATACAGTCTACATTCTTGGGACATCACCTTAAGGAAGTAAAGTGTGTTGAATTCTTCCTGGACAATCTTCTTTTTCTGAGGTAAATCGTCAGAGAAAGTGAAAAAAATCTCCACTCTGAAAAAAATCTTCACTTTGTGAAAAAAATTCTTAGAGACAGACAATCTTCTTTTGCCTACAATAAGGATATCCCTATAGCTCTTATTGATATGCACAATTGTGGCGTTGATGCGGAGATCAATTTTCTAGTTGTCTTTCATGGTTGTTTGATTGTCAAATTTAGTGTCGGTTAAGGTTTTATGAACTGCTTTATTTTGCAGATATTCAAGTTTAATCAGAGGTTCCTAAAGTGAAAACGACCTTTAAAAGGTAAAAAGATTAGATCCTTCACGTCTCGACTTTTTTGATGGTTTATTTTTGTTAGTTTATGTAGAAGATTGAATGCCTGAAACTTTGATTTGAACTTATCTTAGTAAAACGTGAAAGAAAAAATCACAAAATTTTCCATATTCCTGTATATTTTCCATATTCCTGTATTGGGCTGTGCGATATTTCCCAGATGAATTGGATTGTGGTGGAAACAAAAATTTACTTGTTGGGTTATACCCCAGATTGAAGATTTCTAGAATGAGTTGTTTTTCACTTGTATTCGTTACTGTATGGGTGTATGATGGATATCAACATTTTGATTTGGCTATTTTGAAAAACGTTCACATTAGTTGTGTTGACTTCACATGCTTGCACATTTGATTGTGCTTGATTAACATTTTTTGCGTGGATTTTTGGTTAAGTCTAGTTTTCTGTTTAGTAATAAGAGTTTTGTAGAAGGATTTAGATTTGGCAGATTTGCAGTTTTGTCCACTACATTGAGACTACAGACTCCTCTTGTTCATCTGGGTTTGATTTATCGAATCAGGCATATGGGTTGCTATGAATTTGAATGAATACTCTGGTATTTTACTAGGCGTGAAGATTTAAGATTCCATTGTGGTGATTTTGGTTAACATTTTTTGGGTGGATTTTGGTTAAGTTTGGTTTTTTGTTTCGTAAAAAGAGTTTTGTAGAAATATTTTAGGTTTGGAAGATCTGCAGTTTCGTTTACTACATTGAGACCACAGGCTCCTTTGTTCATCTGGGCTAGGTTTATAGAATCAACATATTGGTGCTGTGAATTTGAATGAAATACTTTGGTGTTTTACTAGGCTTGAAGATTTAACATTCCATTTTGGTGATTTTACTTGATTTTATGTGGATTTCTTTATTGGGTTTCAATGAATTTGCATAGCACACTAAGTTGTTTAAATCTAGAGGTTTCTAAATTGAATTAGGATTAATGTTAGATCAGAGCATACATAACACACAGCAGATTTATACTCAGAGACTTAGATGGAAATAGCAGCGAATAATTCATAGAGACAGACAAATGGAGAAACAACAAGATTAATTAATCAGAAACAACGAAATAGATAAAACAAGGAGAAGTGACGAGGACAATATTTGTGCAAATAGTGCACCAACGGTTGCTTTCTCATAATTATTCTGATCTACATAGTCGTATGGATATATAATGTCATACAACAATGCGGTGGTGGACCATAATAACCTAATCAAGGACAAGCCCGAAAGGCCTTGCAAGATGCATCTTTATATATGTTAATTCACATGCAATCAAGTGGATCTTTACAAATCCACCAAAATTTGGTAAGGTTTTAGTTTAAAAGATGATGTTCAAAGAAAATTAGCTTTTTCCCGATGATCAAACTTTCTCAGAAGATGTTACTGGTGCATATACAGTCTACATTCTTGGGACATGCATATACAGTCTACATTCTTGGGACATCACCTTAAGGAAGTAAAGTGTGTTGAATTCTTCCTGGACAATCTTCTTTTTCTGAGGTAAATCGTCAGAGAAAGTGAAAAAAATCTCCCCTCTGTGAGAAAAATCTTCACTTTGTGAAAAAAATTCTTAGAGACAGACAATCTTCTTTTGCCTACAATAAGGATATCCCTATAGCTTCTTATTGATATGCACAATTGTGGCGTTGATGCGGAGATCAATTTTCTAGTTGTCTTTCATGGTTGTTTGATTGTCAAATTTAGTGTCGGTTAAGGTTTTATGAACTGCTTTATTTTGCAGATATTCAAGTTTAATCAGAGGTTCCTAAAGTGAAAAGGACCTTTAAAAGGTAAAAAGATTAGATCTCACGTCTCGACTTTTTTGATGGTTTATTTTTGTTAGTTTATGTAGAAGATTGAATGCCTGAAACTTTGATTTGAACTTATCTTAGTAAAACGTGAAAGAAAAAATCACAAAATTTTCCATATTCCTGTATATTTCCCATATTCCTGTATTGGGCTGTGCGATATTTCCCAGATGAATTGGATTGTGGTGGAAACAAAAATTTACTTGTGGGGTTATACCCCAGATTGAAGATTTCTAGAATGAGTTGTTTTTCACTTGTATTCGTTACTGTATGGGTGTATGATGGATATCAACATTTTGATTTGGCTATTTTGAAAAACGTTCACATTAGTTGTGTTGACTTCACATGCTTGCACATTTGATTGTGCTTGATTAACATTTTTTGCGTGGATTTTTGGTTAAGTCTAGTTTTCTGTTTAGTAATAAGAGTTTTGTAGAAGGATTTAGATTTGGCAGATTTGCAGTTTTGTCCACTACATTGAGACTACAGACTCCTCTTGTTCATCTGGGTTTGATTTATCGAATCAGGCATATGGGTTGCTATGAATTTGAATGAATACTCTGGTATTTTACTAGGCGTGAAGATTTAAGATTCCATTGTGGTGATTTTGGTTAACATTTTTTGGGTGGATTTTGGTTAAGTTTGGTTTTTTGTTTCGTAAAAAGAGTTTTGTAGAAATATTTTAGGTTTGGAAGATCTGCAGTTTCGTTTACTACATTGAGACCACATGCTCCTTTGTTCATCTGGGCTAGGTTTATAGAATCAACATATTGGTGCTGTGAATTTGAATGAAATACTTTGGTGTTTTCCTAGGCTTGAAGATTTAACATTCCATTTTGGTGATTTTACTTGATTTTATGTGGATTTCTTTATTGGGTTTCAATGAATTTGCATAGCACACTAAGTTGTTTAAATCTAGAGGTTTCTAAATTGAATTAGGATTAATGTTAGATCAGAGCATACATAACACACAATAGATTTATACTCAGAGACTTAGATGGAAATAGCAGCGAATAATTCATAGAGACAGACAAATGGAGAAACAACAAGATTAATTAATCAGAAACAACGAAATAGATAAAACAATCACTGGAGAACAGAAATCATTTTGCATTCCTTGGCTTTCTTTCCTTGGCCAGAGAAATTACAAATTTATAGAGGGAGAAGAAGGATCTGGAATCCTTCTTTATGTGATTCAGATGGAGATTTGGAATGATCTAGAAACTACTGGCACTGTAGGAGGATGTAGAATCTTGCATGTGATTTTAGAAACTAATGGCGGTGTAGAAAGATCTGGAAAGAGATCTAGAAAGATTTGATCTAGAATCCTCCGTGAATTTGGCTTCACACTTAACATTCTCCCACTTGAAGCCAAATAAGAGTCATCAAGTCACACCGAGTCCTACCATGCCTCTACATAACTCATGTTTATTTCGTGATAGAATCTTAGTAAGCATATCAGGAGGGTTCCTATCTGTATGGATCTTTTCCAAGGATAATTGTTCTTCCTCCAACACATGCCGGATCCAATGGTACCTTAAGTCAATGTGCTTGGTTTTTGAATGAAATGTTGGGTTTTTCGCCAAGTGAATGACACTTTGACTATCACAATATAACACATACTTGTCGTGCTTTATTCCTATCTCTCCTATGAATCGCTGCATTTACAACGTCTCTTTACAAGCTTCTGTTGCAGCGATGTACTCTGCTTATGTTGAAGAGAGGGCTACTATTCTTTGTAGCCTTGACACGCAAGATACTGTTGCACCTGCAAATGTATACAAATAACCTGTAGTGGACTTTCTAGTATCCATATCTCCAGCCATATCTGCATCTGTAAATCCTTCAAGCACAGTCTCATCATGACCAAAACATAAACAATAATGACTAGTACTCTTGAGAAACCTTAAAATTCATTTTACTGCTTGTCAATGTTATTTGCCTCTATTGGCAAGGAACCTACTCACTACTACCACTGAATATGCAATGTCTGGTGGTGTGCATACCATGGCATACATCAAACTGCCAACTGCTGAAGCATAGGGAATCTTGCTCATCTCTTCTTTCTCCTTGTCATCACTGGGACATAATCTAGTACTCAGCTTGAAGTGGGCTGCAAGTGGTGTACCATCTAGCTTGGCATCCTTCATATTAAACCTGTCAAGCACCTTCTTGATATATTTTTCTTGTGACAGCCACAACCTTTTGTTTTTCCTGTCACGCATAATCCACATGCCCAATATTTGTTATGCTGGTCCCAAATCCTTTATTGCAAATTTGCTACCCAAATCTTTCTTCAACCTATGATCTTATTCTTATCATGCTCAACAATCAACATGTTATCATGCCCAACAATCAACATGTCATCCACATATAACAATAATATGATATACTTTCCTTGATCATACCTCTTGATATAGACACAATGGTCAGCTTCCAACCTCTGAAAACCATGTTCCAACATGAATGAATCAAATTTCTTGTACCATTGTCGAGGTGCCTGTTTCAACCCATAGAGACTCTTCTTCAACCTACAAACAAGGCCTTCTTTGCCTTTTTCTATGAAGCCTTCTTGTTGCTCCATATAAATTTCTTCCTCCAATTCACCATGAAGGAAAGCAACTTTTACATCTAACTATTCACATTCTAGGTCTAAAGCAACAACTAGACCAAGAATGACTCTAATGGATGACATTTTAACAACAGGTGAGAAAATTGCAGTGAAGTCAATACCTTCTTTTTGGGCAAAACCTTTCACCACCAGTCTTGCTTTATACTTCTCCTTCTTTTCGTCACCTTCATGCTTAATCTTGTACACCCATTTGTTTTGTAGAGCCTTTCTACCTTTTGGGAGGTTTACCAAATCCCAAGTTTTATTTTCTTGCAAAGAGTTCATTTCTTCTTCCATTCTTTACTGTGCTCGACTTTACAAGCTTCTTGAAAACAATTAGGTTCACCTTCATCAGTCAACAAAATATAATTTGAAGGAGGATACCTTTGTGAAGGCTTATGAGGCCTAGAAGATCTACCAACCAACTATGGTGGTGCATTATCAGGTTGAATCTCCTGTAAAGGTTCTTGCAAGATTCCTTCTTCTTGTTGTTCTTCATGCTCCTGAATTTGCTCTTCATTTTCTTGTATTGGTGGTATGTTTTCCTACTGCTTTTCAAACCTGTCAATAACCTTCTTGACCTCCAACTCACCTATAGTCCTCTTGAACATTTCTAACTCATTAAATATAACATCCCTGCTTCTAATAATTTTATGTTTGACTGGATCCCATTGATGATAACCAAAATCTTCATCCGCATATCCCAAAAAAATGCATTTCATAAATTTATCATCTAGTTTAGTTCTATTTTCTTTGGGAATATGTACAAATGCTTCACATCCAAAGATTTTCAAGTGATAATAATTCAAATTCTTACTAGTCCAAACTTCTTCAAGGATACCGCAATCCAAGGCTGTAATTGGAGATCTATTTATGAAGTAGCCAACGGTCCTAACTGCTTCAACCTAAAAATTCTTCTCGAAACCGAAATTGGGCCACATACTTCGCACCTTTTCCATAATGGTGTGATTCATCCTTTCTGCGACACCATTTTGTTGAGGAGTACCAAGCACAGTTTTCTCATGCTTTATGCCAAACCTGTTACAATATTCCTTAAATGCATTTGAGCAATATTCTCCACCATTATCTGTTTTTAAACACTTCAGCGATTTGTTAGTCTCTCTTTCAACAGCGACATGGAATTTTGAAATATTCCAAACACTTCAGTTTTATTTTTCATAGGATATGCCCAAACCTTCCTGGATGCATCATCTATAAATGTTACAAAATATGATGCTCCTCCTAATGATTTGATGTTAACAGGCCCAAACACATCCGAGTGTACCAATTCTAACACATTTTTCTTTCTGTCATGACCGCCTCTAAGGAATGAAACCCTTCTTTTTCTACCATATATACAATGCTCACAAAGATCAAGATTGTAGGATTTCAAAATTGGCAATAAATTTTTACCAACAAGGATTTTTAAGCCCTTCTCACTCATGTGACCCAAACGCTTATGCCACAAATCTGCTGAATTTCCTTCTTTTGTGGCAGCAGCCAAATCTGATTTTCCTACGAGTGTCTTCAAAGTGTATAATGTTCCTGTCTTGGGTCCTTTGCCACGACCAATGCACCTTTGCTAATTTTCCAGCCTCCTTTTCCAAAGCTTGTAGAATGGCCTTCATCATCTAGTCGTCCTATAGAGATTAAACTCATGCACATTTCTGGTACATGCTTGACCTATTTCGACAATATATCTTGTCCATCTTTCATCTTGATCTGGACATCTCCCACTCCAACAATACTGCAAAAATGATTATTCCCCAAATGCACTCTACCATAATCACTGGGATTATATGAAACAAAACTATCTTTGC